>CM060957.1:116087571-116137263 GCA_030765055.1 Mantis religiosa | reverse complement strand
TACAATACATATGTAATAAGCAAATATTATTTAGGGATATAAATGTTATAGGAGCAATTTTATATAGTAAATTAATTATATGTAGAAATCAAAACTGTAAGAAAGTATAACTTTAAACGTTCCTTAAAACTATTTGATTAAAAAATGTCTGTATTCTCTGGATGAGCTGTAAATACGTTGACCCTTTTGAAGATGTAAATAGTGAAATTTGACAATGTTTGGAACTTGTTTACAGGTCTATAGACAAAAAAGTATTATTATTATTATTATTATTATTATTATTATTATTATTATTATTATTATTATTATTATTATTATTTATTATTATTATTATTATTATTATTATTATTATTATTATTATTATTATTATTATTATTATTATTATTATTATTATTATTATTATTATTATTATTATTATTATTATTATTATTATTATTATTATTATTATTATTATTATTATTATTATTATTATTATTATTATTATTATTATTATTATTATTATTATTATTATTATTATTATTATTATTATTATTATTATTATTAAGAATATGCAAAAGTAAACTTTTATAAAAGACAGAGTTTGAGAAAGTCATGTGAACTAACATCAGATTTCATTAATATGTTTACAAACTCAATGACAATGTTAATACTGTGGTAAACCCCCATTACTTTTTAGTAGTGCTTGACCCAACGAACTCAAAACATAAGTTCTGCAGTTTAGGACAGCAAGTCCTCATTTAATATTAACGAGCAACTAAGTATATCGACGTTGAAGAGTTTATTTTTCGCACACAACAGGGAAAGGAAAAGAAATAATAAAAAAACCACCGTTAGATCCGAGAGTTCACGCTGGCAAAATGTGCATATTTTAGCAGCCTACATCAACGGCGCGTTACGTCAGGTCCTTTAATAGCGGTACAGAAACATCTTGTCTACGTATTACAGAACCTCATGTGGAAAATGGAATGCTGCCGCACAGCAAAGCATTCATAATATATGAAGTTTATGGGATGGATTGGCGAAATAACGGAGTTCTCTATGTATGAAACAGCTCTTTGCAGGTCTCGCAGAAACGTACGATATTCAGGAAGCAACTATGAAATGAATGTTAGTTAGTTAGTTACTAACACTCCCCACATGGCAACCTTGGCCTTCGGGGTAACCTCACCTCACCAAGTGATGACCGGACCCATTTCTCAGGTGGAGGCACCCAGAGGGCGGTGTCCATTACCTCCGATGATAGGGTGATAGTGAAGATGGCGGTGAGGTGAGAGGACCTACAGTTTTTACCGTGGACTCCGAACTACGTTGGGCATAGGGGATACTTCACGTGTGCTAGACAGAGGTGAAGGCGTGGATAGGGCCGACTTAAAATCGCCAACCCCAGAGCCGGGAATCGAACTCGGGACCCTTAGAACGGAGCCGCGAACGAAACCACCGCGCTACCCCGGCGCCCCTATGAAATGAATGTTAAAGTAACGAATATAGCAAAACTAAAGGCTCATCCTCACAGGAACTTTGAAAGCCGTTGGTGTAACAAAACGTCAGTTTGAGTGTGAAAAAGGAAATACATCACAGTAAAGGGTTCTATTTTTTATTAAACTTTTGCATAAATCTACCTTTTACTTTATCTTCTACTTACCTATTTACTAAGCAGAAGTGGTGTTCAACCCAACGTTTTGCTGAAAATACACATTTTCAAACTTACTGAATAAGAAGGAAAGAAATTAGAAAAACTTTCACGTAAATTTCAAATAATAATGTCCTCCAAGGATTGGATATGAAGATTTTAAAGAAACCCCACTAACTCCAACCGGGGTTGTAGTAGTAGTGGTAGTGGATCATTCGGAGGGGATTCGTCACGTCAACCAAACTTGATCTGTTATGCCTATGTCCCAAGTGGGGCACCCCCGGGAGGGAGGATGAGCTGAGAGGAGACAGAAGGCGGCCGATCCCAAGGAGTCACTGCAGTACAGAGGGTGAGGTCCCTACATTTTACCAGATAGAAACTCCTAGGCGGTGTGTTTAGCACAATCGTCAGCCCTCCCGCCATAGCCCCGAAACAGTCACGAGGCCGGTTCGGAGACCGGAGGCCGCCTCCCTAGAGCAGGATACTCCGGGCAGGCTTGTACAACCGGCATGCCGCATGCCGCGTAGCTGAATTGACCCACTAGGCCGGCTGGGAGACCGAAGTCCGACCCGCCGGAGGGAAACGCGTTTTCCTCAGAGCATATCATCCCGCCATGCACCGCCGAGACGCCCCCCTCTCGGTAGCGTAGATGGTAGCGTGTCTGCCTCACGTTCAAGAGGTCCCGAGTTCGGATCTCGGTCAGGGTGAGTTACCTGGATAAGGTTTTCCGGGGTTTTCCCTTATCCTGAAAGATGAATGTCGGGTAACTCTAAGCTCCTTGGACCCCGGACTCATTTGAGCATCATTTCACCCATTCCATTCATCGTCCGATATGACTTAACGTTGGAGGATGTAAATTACACACAAAAAAGAATCCACCGAGACTCCCGCCGACACTTCTAACCCTGAAAGAGACCACCACATGAGAGATGATATGAAATGATAATGAAGATGAAATAGAGGGACAGGAAATTCTGGAAACCTACCCAGCATTCGCTTAGCGACCTGGGAAAACACCGAAAAAGCCATGGATCTCAGAGGTTGGCCACGGGAATCGAATCCGGGGCTCCCGAATAAGGCCACATATGAAACCAGGCTCATGTGGTAACGCTTGGAGGGTCCCAAGTTCGATCTCATGTAACTGATCAAATGTTTCTTTCGCTTGTTTTCTAGTTCAGCAGGGGAATGTTAGTTTCGTTGCGAACTCTTGAGTCTTTATTTCATTTCATCATTATTTAAACCATTTTTGTGTAATTTTGTATTTATAATGAGCTATTAAGAGAAATACGTAAACTAAAGGCACAAAAGTTGGCATTTAAACACAGATTTATTTAAATTCTTTGTAGCATTAATTATTTCTGAGACTTTTATTACTATTGATTTTAAATTTGCAATGCGTTTACATGCTCTGAAGTTCAACAATACTTGTATACTGCTTGCACTTATTTATGTTCTCTAAAAATAGTTTTCTTACAGTGAGATTTTATTCTGATAGTATCCAAAAGTTGTCAGAATTGTATATGAGTATGATGAGGAAGTTAATAGAGGATTAAGACAGGAATGAGAGCTAGTGTCTATTTTGTTCACAATATGTATGTACACATACCACTTTAAAAGAAAATGGATTGTGAACAATGTAAATATAAACACATTACATTTTGTAGATGATAGGTATTATTAGCAAAAAATGAAGTGAACTGCAAAAATCAATAACTAAATTGAATGAAATTGGGAAAAAAGTACAATATAGAGAATCTCTGGAAGAAAAACTAAATCCATGACAATGATAAGGAAAGAAGAAATAAGAATTAAAATAGTTCTTTATGTGGAAATTATGATGTGGGAATAAATTGATAGGGAGTTGATAAAAATGTAAACTGGTTAATTGGATAATATTGAAGTACAGAATTAGTAACAGTAAGAGTTATAAAAATAGAATTGCGATTAATGTAACTAGGCAAAGAACCGCTCCTAATTTGTTAGGGATGGATTTTTATTATTATCAAATGGGAATTTGATTTTAATTTTTATGTTTACCTTTATGTAATGTTTGATTTGTTTCTTGTCTTATCTTAGGATCATATTTTACAGCTGTACAATTATATGAATATTATGAAGCACCTAAAATGAAAATTTTAACTTCGGGGTGACCTAGAATCAAAATAAATGTTGACATAAAATTGGATCACATCCCAACATACAATAGATTAAATGGATCTAAACCGGCGCTGATGTACTCTATTGAAACGTAGACATTAAGAACCAGAGAAAGGTCAAGATTAGAAGCAGCTCAAATGAGATATTTACGACCATTTTTGGTAATTACTAGAAGAGATATGGTTAGGAATGCTGTAATAAGAGAACATTTAATGGAAGAAAATATTTCTAAAGAAATTCAGAGTTATGAAAAACAACGAAAAGAACGTGTTATACAATGTCCCCTTCAAAATATCCATGGCAAGCCTTATTTTATGAACCTTCAGGAAGACGAAGTGCTGGAAGACAATTGAAGAAATGTAACGGCCAGTTACAAACAGGTCTGAAGGCCTAAACCTCGTGAGGAAAAAGAAGGAAAATATGTATCAAACTATAGCTGAGTCAAACCATACTATTTGCAAATGAATTCTGAATTGTTTGCATTATTCCTTGAGAGAGAGAAACAGAGATAAGGAGAGAGAAACAGAGATGAAGAGAGAGAGAGAGAGAGAGCGAGAGTGGAGGTGGAGGAGAATAGAGAGGATGCTATGGAGAGTGTTTTGAAACCTAAAAGGGAAGCTTGGTACGCCGAGTACAAACACGGAAGGCAAACATCCGCTCAACTTTGCATACAGGTGATCGGCACTGAACATATCCGTAGATAAATATAACCAGACGATGCAGCCAACCGCATTCACGAATATACATATTAACAATCCAGAGAGAAGCTTCTCTACAATCCACATTTCTATATTACTAGGCAAATGTATACTATTTTACCATACTTCATCAGATTTGCGGTTTTGTCTGCTAGTTTACTGCCTACCAGATTCCATATACACATTACTAAGAAATCAATAATTTTATTGTGGCCTAGTGTGTAGTGAGTAGCTACTGAATTCGTCGTCGGTTCCAAGCCCAGAAATAGCATATGGAAAGCGTGAATGAAATGTAAAATCAAAATAAAACTATTATAACCTAACTCGAGTTGTTTCACAAAACCAAGGCAACATTGAAATTAAATAGGAATCTATAGGCAAAATAATAATAAAAAATTCTGATATATACACTCAGAGGAGCTTCTCTGTATAATGCAATTTATTTTTATGCACAAATACCCATTATGCTCGGATTTTTGCATGTTTTCATGTTTTATTCCTTGATAGTTAAACGTATGCACGTAACTAATAAATTTATTCCATATTGCAAGGAGTTTACTACTGAAGTTTTAGAGTGCATATTTAAGGGATTAGTGCATATTTAAATAATTTTTGCATATTTAAATAATTTGGGCATATTTATGTTATATTTTAATTTTTCAGCAACGATTCGTACAAAAGAGACTTTAAGAGGGAGAGAAGGATACGAGAAAATTTCTCATTTATTGCTATATTTGTATATCATTTAGATATCATATTTCTAAATCCATGAAAGGTCCCGAAAAATTATAGCATAGCTATCAACAATGAGTGCTTCCTTATATAAAATATGCCGATCAACATCTTAAACTAAATGGCAATCAACAATCAATCATGCGGTAACTTTTTAAAGTTCGCTGCAGCCTTACGTCATAAAACTTGATATAATTTGTATTAATATTGCAAACTAAACCATCTGCAGCAACGATACCACCTCCAAGAGTTAAAAAGTGTCATTTTCACTTAACCTTTAAACTTGTACTAATGTGCTGCTATTCGCAATGTATGAAGTGTAAAGTTGATTTGGTTTAATGGAAATTGTATGATGGTTTGATGGAAATCTTACTCTTAACAACAAATGGCAATATAATACTGTGCAAGTGTGTTAAAACAATATTTTATTTTTCTACTTTCTTCTTAAAAATCAATTCCATTTATGAGTTAGTGATTGTTGGCTTTATTTAACGAAAATGAACTTGCAACAAAAAGTTACAGTTACAGCAACATATACAAACAGTTGCTTATAGAAATATAAAAACATTTTAAGTGACAAAATATCGTTTCTTCTAGAAAACGGTGAAAAATATTTAATT
This sequence comes from Mantis religiosa, assembly GCA_030765055.1. Classification (NCBI taxonomy): domain Eukaryota; kingdom Metazoa; phylum Arthropoda; class Insecta; order Mantodea; family Mantidae; genus Mantis; species Mantis religiosa. The sequence goes on along the minus strand of CM060957.1, from coordinate 116,131,426 downwards.
GTTTATTGCAATAAACACGACTAACACTAAAATAGACTGAGAAAATAATAAATATTTACTAATTAGTGCCTTTGTTTAAGAATTCACTATCTGATTACTTCAAAATTTATAAATGTGAGTTGAAATAACCTTTATTTTAAGTGCATGTTATAAAGTTTTAGAGCATATTTAGAAGATTTTTAGTGCACAGGTGAATGCATATATTCACACTTCATAGTGTTTATAGATCCGATCTCTTGTTATTAGTAATTGTTAAATGCTGTACGTTCACTGATGGTTTATGTAGCTAGCGCAGAGATTTACACGTCTCCGAGCGGGAGAAGAGCAATTACTCTTTTGTTGACAAAAACACATTTCTCTCTCAAAACGAGGCCAACATCTACACACCTCCTGTTTGACTAACAAACTTAATATTTGAATGGGTTGGTGACACCCAATGACGATAAATCGAATAAAAATCACAGTGTAAATTAAAAAAAATCATCCATTGAGCTAAGTAATCTCAAATTTTAATAATTATAAGAAGAATTTAAGGGCAGTTTCAATATAATTTGCCGATAATTTGATAATTTTGAGAATTGTTAAACAGAATGTATACGAGAGCGGAGGCAAGTAAAATTTAAATTTATTTGCTCTCTTTGAGAAAGGCTGATTAGCAGTTAAGTCTTTTTGTAAAGTCCATTAATATCACAAACAAGTGAACTAATTGTTGCGCATAAGAATGAGGACCAAACAACTGCTGGTCACCCAGGTCATTATCCTTTAACCTATCCTAAACTCAGTACATACATCTTGCGCTATAAACAAAAAACAATCACCAATTTCCTCATGCCTACAGCTGTTTTATAAAGATCAAACTTGTAATCATGTCCGGGTCCTAAATTTCCATTATACTTTCACGTCGCTACCGCCGGCAAATCAACAATTGACCCACTTGCGTGACCACTTCCGCCACAATTTTATACTATTTTACAATTTATTTATATAAAACTTTTTTTTGCTACTCGAAAATATTTTGTAGCATTTAGAATATAACCATTGAATAAACTCTACATGTGATTATGTAAGATATTTTCAAAATAAAACGGATAAGCTTAATGATTGGGTTTGATTTCCTATATCACATTTAAATAAAAATATGAAGTACTTTCAGAGGAAAACAACTTCTGATTATTTTCTCCTTTATGTGCTTATCATAACTTAAAATAACTGAAGTCTAGATATTTTCCAAATTTGTTACTTTTAAAAACTATGTGCTATCCTTAGGTTAAATTTATGTTATAGGTTCAGCTTTTGCTTATAGAAAAGTATTGCAGTCGCCGTTGGTTTTCGTAAGATCAAGAGCTTATAATTTTTAAGAGTTTTATAAGATTACAATATTGGAAGCTTATACAGATTTAATTTAACAAAAATATTACCAAAGAAAAGATATTTTTTAAACAGTTTTTAATTTAGTTAAGTTGCTACTATAGTAATTGCTTGAACATTCATAATGTTAATGAATATAACGAACTTCAACTGAATTTAATTTGCCTTAGGGAAATAAATAAGTAAATAATTTCTGTTACGGGCATATTTGTTATTGATGGTTAAATTAACTTAACTTTTGATTTTAAAGATAATATTATTTAAGTAACTCATTAGTGCCTACGGCGAAGCCAATATTGACAAGCATTCAAAATATTCCTTATTGATAACAGTAAGAAATTCGCAGTCTTTAGCATGGGTCTCCACCACGAAAACGTAATTCAGCAACTTTCCACATAAATCAGCCATTTTAAAATGGTTATTGGAGTGTTTTCACTGTTAAAGTAAGGTTATAGTAGGAGTTACATTAGAGCTATTAATGGCTTACAAAGGTTTCATTTGTAATTAAAAATAGCTTTTAGTAATCTGTCAAAAATTGCCTAGCAAACCATTCTAAAAGTTTAACTTTAAGGTTTTATTGAACGCGTAGTTAATATTTAGGTGTGCAAAAGAAGTTAGCACCTTTAAGAGTGAAAGATCTAGAGAGAAAATAGACTGGAGCAACAATAGCGAAAGTTTACATGAATGGGTCAGCGCATTCCAAATTTTCTATGGATTACATAACTCAAATTTGATCAACATTTTGAAACCATTAAAGAATAAGTTGTTATTCCAAAATACTTTGAATCTTTAGTTTTAATTACATATCTGAATTTTGCTCTCAGAGCTCTTCAAGGTTTTGTCACGGTTTACATCCTCAAGAACAAACGCCTAATGGCTGTCTTTACTCTGCAAGTTTGGTATTTAACCAACCTTTTGTATTTGATAATGATGTTCACAGACAAACAAAAGGATTGAAACACACACAGACGCGCACACGGAATGCTTTTCCGGATTCAAGAGGCCTCAGAAATATTTTTAGATTTAATTAACGCCACCCAATGTTGTCATATCAGAGATGAATGAGGTGATGAAATGATGCTCAAACGAGCACAGGGTCTACAGAGCTTAGAGTTATGAGACATTCATCTTTCAGGATATGAAAAAACTCCGGAAAACCCTCATTCAGGTAACTCGCCCTTACTTGGTGTTGAATTTTTGTGCGGAATGGATTACTTCCTTTACATATTTTAGTACAGAAAGAAAAAAAATAAAGCACCACATTAAATAACGAGAGATGTGTATAAATGATTCTACTTTATCAGGTAGAAAGGGCAACGAATATTTGCAGGTGGTTTTGGTCCATTTCCTCATCCAGATCACATAGAGGACAGAGTGGTGAAAAATATATCCCAATTCTGTTCAAAGTTTTGCCAGACAATCATGTCCTGTACTCAACCTGAAAGTTGCAACTGCCATTTTTTAAGGATAGTCAGGCATTACTGTTTGAATGTTAGGTAGTTCCATCTTTTCTTTTTTGATTACTCAAGGTAATATTTTGCAACAATTTATTTTAATTCAAAGTTGACTAATCTTTTAGCTGCATAAAATGGTTGATTAACTATAAATTTCTGTATACTGCTGGTACCCTTTTCTGCAAGAAAATCAGCATTGTCATTACCACTAAGTAATGTTTTCTCTAGGTGGTATGTAGCTACTTTAATCTTTGAAACAGAGACAATAAGAACTGCTAAACAGTTTTAAGATTCTGGTTGGACATGAAATTAGCTTTATGCAAAATATTGTTTTTATATGTCACATTAAGTAGTACATTTTTAATATGTGAAGTTAAACAGCATAAGCAGTGTGTGTAAAATAATTGCATAGATAATCATAATAAGAATGGCCGGTTGAGACGACCATAGAATTGCGATCTCTACCCTATCCATTTTAAAATATATATCTGCTATAAATATTCTGCCATGGTAAAAACATATGCTACACACTTGTAAACTTATCCCTGTGATATGCATTTAAAACCACGTAACTGAAACCTGATGGGTTGCTATTCTGTTTCACACGTGCTAAAATATCTCATTTACACCTTCATTTGTGTCAACAGGTACACTAAATTCTCCATTACTATAGAAGCTATTGGAAAAGTGTCTAAAACGAGCTTAACAATACAACATACAATTAATTTAAATTCCTTGCAATCTATAAGGTCACAAGCTATGAGTTTGTTTTTTCCCCAAAGTGTATTATAATGAACTCTTACATTTCTGTCATATTCAGCTTTTGTTGACCTACATTGTGATCCATATAAATCTGAACCTTTTCAATAGGCCATGATTTCCCTTTGAAAGCTCGCTGAATGTAGAAATTTGTGTTAATGATCTCAGTGGCTCTGGGAGAATTGACAACACTGACAATTGTTGACAGTCTTAAATGTGACTTCATAACAGCAACATGCAGTACTTACTACGAGAGCGTGTTTACATTTTGAAAACATTCTGGAAGACAAATTCTTTGGTAACTACACAACGGGAATTTCGAAGAGAATTTAATGTAGGCGATGTTCCAACAAAAGCAACAATTTTATTGGTATAAGAAAGCTGGAGACAACTGGTATACTCATTAGTGAGTATGGAAAACACAGACCGCCATTGAATGCAGAGAGTGTTACAGATGTTCGCAGAAGGCTACTGAACTCTCCAAACAAATCGTTGCATCGATTAAGCCAGGAATCAGGGTATTCATATGGAACATGTCAATGAGCTGCGAAGAAATCGGATTTGGACCTTACAGAGTACAAATGGTGCAACAACTGAAAGAAGCAGATTATATATATTTGGTAATTTTACGTCCTCCAACTTTAAGTCATATCGGACGGTGAATGAAATGGGTGAAATGATGCTCAAATTTATCCAGGTCTATGGAGCTCTATCCGACATTCGTCTGTAAGGATAAGGGAAAACCCGGGAAAAAACCTTATCCAGGTAACTCACTCTGACCGAGTTTCGAACTCGGGACCTTTTGAACGTGAGGCAGACATGCTACCATCTACGCTACCGAGGCGGGCAAGCAGATTATGATAAACCAATCGGTTACTGTAGATGGTTTCAGAGCCTACTCTTATTCCACGTCCAGACATTCTCTCCATAACGTGGTTTACAGATGAGGCCTGGTTTCATCTGTCAGGCTGCATAAACACACAAAACACCAGATATTGGGCTGCTGTAAACCCCCAAGTGATCCACCAAACCACACTGCATGATGAAAACGTTGGAGTATGGTGCGCAGTGTCAGCTTCCAGGATAGTTGGTCCCATTTCCTTTGGTACGAATGTGGACACTGAAGTTTATATGGGTATCTTCAATACATTTTTGGAGCAGCTGGATGATATCGAATTGAGAAAAGGTTATTTCCAGCAAGATGGAGCAACGTGCCATATAACTAATGACACCATGGATCTTGTAAGCCGTTTCTTTGATAATCGAATAATCTCAAAGGTCTGTGTACCCCAGATCCCCTGACCTCACCGGATGTTTTCTTTTTAGGCGTATCTAATAATAGTGTACAAGAATAGGCCACGGACAATTGATGTTCTCAAGGAATCCATTCGAGCCGAAATAAGTAACACTGGCGAGGATACTCCCCGTAAAACTTCAGAGATATGGTGAGACGAGTGCAAACATGTATGGATGCTGGTGGAGGACACTTCCAACATTTTCTCTGAGATGTAAATAGTGTAATGTAATCTGCTAATTGTGTATTATATTCTCCCAAAGTTGCACGTGTGTCCTATTATTGGTTCAAAAGTTATGACCTATTGAAATGATTCAGGTTTATATTTATCGCACTGTATTATGGTTTCTTAGTTATACAAAATTCATTTACAATTAATTTTGCAGGAGATTCAAGTACACCTTTTATTACTGACGTCAATGTCACAGACCTATACTAACATTATTTGCATGTGTGTATTTAAGGGTGGTTATAAAACCACTGAGCATTTTGATAATTCTTTCACAACTGAAAAAAAAAATTCCTTATGCTGGAGCTACGAGATAAAATACCTTGTAAATTTAGTTTATAAAATTAAAGCACCAAAATTGATTTACAAAGCCGTTTTGAAAATGCAATAAAGTAGAATATATTATACACTTTATTCCACATAAAATAGTGCAGAAACGAAGCCAGCTACATATTATTCCATTGCATTTCCTGTAGTAATAAGTGTTGGAGAATTAAATTTAAAGGCATACTTGAAGTTAAAGTTTAGATTGATTGTCCTTGGTTAGTTGTGCGGGTGATAACCATAATGTGATCAGTAAAATGGATCCCATTGTTATTGTTTGCGCTGTCCTCGCTCAGTAAGCTGCTGTATTTTTGTATGCGTGTGAAAGTGGCCACGTGGGAATCGAAACTTTACCACATAATGTGTTCACTCTGTGATGTAAGGCAAACCACATTCCGGCCGGGGGATCAAAAGCATCCCCGCCGCAATGAAAATATGAACGTCCACAGTCCCACACAAAAGCTCAAGGTTCTGTGTTCGTTTACTTTCGGTTAATGCTTTATAGCATTTTAAAATGAAAGTGTGCTGGAATCCAAATTTAAATCATCAAAAATTTGTTCTTACATGAAATTCAGAGATGTCAGTGAATGGAAATTCCCACTTCTTTTAGCTTTCCTTTCAGCAGTGACCGACATTTTCTCTTAATGTTTTATGGTTTACCTTTTAGCCTTTTATTGGGACAACCAGTTTTATGTTTTTACGGTTTTAATGTGTTGGTTTTAACTGTGTAGGCATTTTAGCATTGTTAGGGCGCTGATAACCTCAGCAGTTGTGCGCCCTTAACTCCACTGCTACTACTATTACATTATTATCTTATTTTATCACAGATTTCCATCACAGACTTTCAGGTTTTACAAGGATTGGCAACAGTTATGGTCTATGGCAACAGTTTTGAAGTTACGTATCAAGTTTTCATTTGAATATTCGTACATATAAATGCAAATAAATAAGAATTTAATACACTTATGTTACTAATTCCTGTTGTAAAATAATTAACTTCTCTCCCACAAGGCAAAAATAGATACTATTGCAGTATTATCCAAAACATGAGCTTTGTTCTTTTTTCTAGAAGTATGCTCCATCAATAAGGGTCAACCCACGGAAACCTTCATATAAGCTTCTTGTACGCGATCATATGAGGACTGTTCAATAAAGAATGATCACATCTTTTTTGACAACGTACCTTTACTCATCCTCATAATTTTGATGATCCTTCTCAAAATAGTCTCCCCTGAATGCGACGCACTTGTTCCAGCGTTTCTGCCAGTCTTCAAAGACATGCTGGAAACCATTTTTGAGAGATTCTTCAAAATCGCCTCCGCAGTCTTCACCACTGCTTCTGATGATGGATAATGTCTCCCACGAAGGCGTTTCTTCAAGTTAGGGAATAGAGAGAAGTCACATGGGGCTAAGTCCGGACTATAGGGAGGGTGAGGGACGCACTTCTTTACGATTCTTGCAAGATATTCAGCAACAACATTGACAACATACGGCCGTACATTATCGTGGTGCAGCATCCAGCCTGTTTCATGGAAATGTGGTCTTTCGCGCCTGATATGGACTTGCAATGTTTTCAGTACATCCCTGTAATATTGTCCAGTTACTGATGTGTGTGCAGGTACAACATGCTGATAAACCATTCCATGAATATCAAAGAATGAGATGACCATAACTTTCCCAGCAGAAGCAACCAATTTTGCTTTTTTGGGGGTTGGTGATGAAGGAGATTTCCACACTGAGCTTTGCTGCTTACTCTCAGGATCAAAACGATTTAGCCAAGTTTCATAAGCAGTGATTACGTTTGTAAGAAACTCCGGATCTTCCTCTAACATCTACTTTACCATCAACATGTTATCTCCATTGCAGCGGTAGGCGATACTGAACATGTCTGAACTTGCCTAGTTCTCACAGGCGGGAGCCAGGAGTACCAACAATGAAACTACTACGGCATGTTTGTTTCACATTGAGCTAACAGAATATTATAAGGTTAAATTTTAGTGAGAAAAATTAGGACCATAAAAATTATGACCATTCTTTATTGTACAGCCCTCGTATTTTTATCAAGTAATTGCTTTACAGACTTTCCAAGAGTTGTCAGAAATTTACAACTTTTCTTGACTATCTCTACCTGAATATGTCTACTGCATTCTATTTTGGTAGTAAAGAAGGTGCCTTCTACACAATTTATCTTGATTAACTTAGAATAAATGGAAGAATAGGCATATCTTCGATCTTTGTTAATGAATGGTTCAAGAAATGAATACGAAAGCAACAGATGATTTTTCCATTATATTTTCAATATTTTTTTCGCCTTATGATGCTCCTGTTTTTCTCTAATGGCATTCATTCAAATATTTCTTTCGATAGTTTGTTTGGGACATATTCTCATAATGAACATGCATACGGATGGGCAACGTAGACAGTTATGCTATTAAGTAATTTGCATAGCAAATGTCTGATGTAAATTCATTCAATTAACTTTCTCAATCATTTCAAATTTTCATTATATACTGCTCATGTAAATTCTTTCGGTCCCTATCCACCAAATGCGCATGGTTTGGAAGCAATCCATTTGGGTTTTAGCTCGTGCATAGATTTGGTGTACATTCAACATGTAATCAGCTACACTTCGTAGCAGTCTGTAGGATTCAAAAACCTACTTCGACTATAAAATCAGAAGTGTTGCACGTTGCAATTAAGAAGCTGAAGGTGAACGTATTACTTTAGCCAATGGAATGCACAGGAATCACAATGACAGATAGATGTTATATCCACGTGGAGTAGTCAGTGCCTTATCTCAGAGGATTCTATTAGCAAAGATAAAGCCAGGTTAAGCTTCTGAGTAGTAGGATATTAACTAGGACAACGTGGCTTTTATGCTTTGATCGCGACTCCTGGCAGGGAGAGATGAGGTAGAGACCTGAAGAGCGACCAGCACTCCTTAATGTTTCCAGCTTGAAGGCATTTGCCGCCTACAAGTCCCAACCCCAAGTGTCCCCTTAAGGCGAGGCAACTCAGTGAACACCAGAGGACGTGTGCGACCAAAGCTAGGGACAAACGTTTACAAAGAGAGCCGCCAACCCTCAGCCACAATACCGTTACCTAGAGCTTCAGCCCTGAAACAGAGGATGGTGAAGGAAATCATGGTAAATGAAATAATGGATACGAAATTCCTGACAGAAGGGGAACACCCCAGAATTCGTATATTACCCAGGGGAAACCATGAATTACTCATGGTCAGAGTAGGGGGTCGTAGGGAAACAAACCTGGGACCTCCTGAATGCAAGTCTAATGCGTTATCGCCTAGCCCTCTCTAAGGGTAAAGTATTCCTGTAGTGAGATTTCCCTGTATGCCGATCGATCGTTCCTGCCTGAAGAAGCGTTCACGGAATGTTCACAGAAATTTCAAGATTTAAATTTTACTTTTCATGTCAGTTCACTAAACTCTGTAATCTCTCTGAGAGAGAGAGAGAGTGAGAGAGAGAGAGGAGGGCGGAAAGTAAGTGAGAGAAATGGAATAGACTTCCTTGTAAAGGATAGAGATATATGCAACTTTTCTGTAGCGTCATTAGAAGAGTTTAAAGTTCCAAGTTTTGTATTTAACAAACTTTGTTTTTAGTAATGCTGAAGGAACTTTTCCTTAAAAAGAAAACTTTTGTTCATTTACTTGCTTCCTTCTTTGTAGCGATACCAAGACCAGGTTTCCGTTGGAATCCCGATACCAAATTTCTGGGGAGACTACAATATTTCCTGTTACCTACAATAGGTAGAAAAAAAAAAAAAAAAAAAGGAAAAAGAAGATGAAATTTCAGTATGAAATTTTTGGGTGGATTGCAATACTTCTACTATGTGGTAGAGAAACTAAAAGGCTATACTGTCTATGTGAATGGACATGGAACGACTTGGCTCTGTTGGTATGTTAACCAAACAACACAGGATTTTCTGTTGAAGTGTTACTATATAGTTCTAAAACTTTACAGAATTATTATATTATTTATTCACTATTCAATTTATCGGTGTTGGTGGCTCAGCTGTTTAGTTGCAGGTCTACTGATAACAAGGTCTCGGGTTCAAATCCGGCCCAGAATGATGTTGCTTAAAAGCAACAGCCTTTATAGGTAGATTTACTGACATGTAAAAGGACTGCTGGTTGAAATTCCGGTATACCATTGGTGTTTATACGAGTCTGGTAATTTACAGCGTTTTAACGAAAACAACATTATCTTTAATTACCTTTCAATCTCCCCGTAAACAACAATTACATTAATAGCGAAGTTTCAACTGTCACACTTAGTATATTTACTTACTTTAGCATAATGTTTTTAAATAAGAACTACTACTTATTGTTGTTTTAAGTGAGACACCCTGTATTTTATAATGCCTTATTATCGAACACCACGCCTTGTAGGTGTTTGCAGTACAGTAGGAGTTGTGAATGTAGGTTGAAAGCAAGTGTCTATTATTTATTGTGGTGAAAGAATGCCCAGGACTCATCTGAATGGAATGCCGAGGTGTGAACTAGCCGCTTGAAGAGGTCAGTAGGACCCGTTAGTACAAGTTTCCTGGTGTAACGGGACAGACTCCTCTCTTCCACTCCACTTGTCACTGCACCACCTACATTAACTTGCACCTGTACTATACAATGCCAAAGGTATGCGATTCCTGAAGGTCAGTAACCCTATTTCTCCAAGGGCACCCTAATGGAGCTACTGTCCGTATCTCTGGGTTACCAGACTGAGCGATGTTTCGTTATTTCGATTACAGAATTCAGGATTTTGTAACAATTTGCGTAATATTTACTTTCACGAACTTCCAATACCTAAAACTAGAAAAAAAATTCTCACAGCTCCCAAGCTCTTTATTCTGAATGAATTTTTTAGTTGTTTTTTATTTTACTACTCGTAAAAACTTAGTTTTTGTGTGGCTAATACCTTTTTTTGATATTCTTGCTCTTAGTTTGCCATTACTGTACCTTTTAATTTTGTTTTTGCATGTTTAACGTCCTTTAACTCGGTAGATCATTCTGGACGATGAATGAAACGTATAAAATGGTGCTCAAATGAACCTGGTGTCCTCCGAGCTTAGTTTCTCAGCATTCTTCATTTAATAAGGGAGAACCCTGGAAAAACCTTTATCAGGGTAACTTGCACCTAATCAAGATCCGAATGAAATGCTTTTGTCATCAATGTTTTGTTTCCAATATTCCATATCCACTTTCCAAAGTTTTACTGTCTCTTCAGGCCGCTGTAGAAAAACTTAAACTTCTTACAACTACAGGGGAATGTGAAATGAAGCAATTTCTGGCAACGCTTCTCGATTATCATTCAAATAAATAGAAATAATACGAAAAATTTATAGAAAAGAGATGAAAACAAACGTTAGGGTTAAAGAAGGCCATACGAATGCAAAAGACACATCGTTCTATTGTTTCATGTGCAAACTCTAAATTCTGTTGTCATTCCAGCGCTTTTTCCAAATAATATCGTGTGAAACAGACTCGCCGGGTTCACCTTGCAAATTCCGGAAAGTAGGCAATAACTATGTTCAAAGAAAAATCTTCTCCAGCCTGGAAGGAATCGAAAGATGTTTGCACAATCTGATTTAATAACCTACTCATAAACGACCTTAGATGCTTCGTCACCTTCCTGTAGCAATATCATATGCTCTACAATTTTGCATTATCCTTCTTTCCTCTCTATGTTAAGTAGAGTGGGGTAGAGCACTGTGCTATGGTTCCCTGCCATGGAATGGATTGTGGATTTTAAGGGCGGGGTATAGGACTGGTGTCCAATCAGCATCGTGAGTAAATTGAGGAGCTACGCTAGGTAGCGAACCCTGGTCTAAAAGTTTGGGGGTACCACATCTTCTCCTCGTATCGTTTGGATTATCACCCATCTCTGCCTTGTGTATGTAGGCGTGAGGCCACACACGCTACCGCCACACTACAGAGTGGTTATCTTTTATTTCCTTAGAAACAGTTCAAACACTTTCTCTTAACATTTAAACTACTTGAATCACTTTTACTGCTGTTTACTCCCTCGATAATTTGTCACGTATCCTGTCGATGGACGGCCAATTGAGGCGTGTTCTCTTGTTTTAATGAGGTTCACAACCAGCTCGGGAGGGAGATTATCGTTAACTGGATCATTTTATATACTGTGTAGTCTCTGTAAACATGCATTTCATGTGAATGTATTAAAAGCAAATTTAAACCAATGTAAAAACCCTTGTGCGATACTCTCTGGAAAAAATCTATTCTTGTTGGACTTTATAAATTATCTAAGATGGTTGATAAATTTGATTCTTAAATAGCTGTTTTTATGAATTTTTACTCCAAACTACTACTTATAAGGAAAATGCTTTGTTACTTCTCATTTTCTAAAAATGATAAACGATTTTTACTATATATTTATTTTTTATCATATATTTAAAGCATTTACACGACCAAAAAACTGTATATCTTGAATATTCTAGGAATAAACAATGAAGAAGACCTACAAATCGAAAAAGAACATGTAACGAATGGATACACCCGGCTTAATTCCCATCAATAGAAGAGATAAAACATAAGTATGTCGTCAGTTTTTATACAGATGGGAGTAAAACTCATGAAGAGTGGGATCGGGAATAGTCATTTCCAAGTATGGCTTTCTTTTACATCACATCAGAAAAATTAGCTTCAATTCGCACAGATAGGCAAGTGACATTGGATTTAATCAGAAATCATAAAATTCACAACTTTCTCATCGAACAAATAAGAGAAAACATAGCTGAACTCCAAAACCACGAAATGACAATACATCTCTCGTAGGTAAAGCAGATACACTTGCCAAACAAGCAGCAGGCAGTGAAGATTTAGAGATATATTGCACCATACCAACAAGCACATCAAGTAAAATATTAATGGAACATAGTATGCAACTACGGGAAGTAGAATGGCAAACAACTAAAAATGGAGGCACACAAAAGCATTCTTCATAACAGTATGGGAAAGACTGGAGACCAAGCTTCAATTAAGCCATAATTTAACAGCAGTGCTTAAAGGACATGGGAAATACGGGGGGACTACTTACAACAATTCAATATTATGGAAAACCCTACATTGTCTGCAGAGAAAGTGAAAAAGCAGTTCAACATATTTTGTGAGAGTGCGTAAGACTGGAAAGTGAGAGAGAAGCCCTTCGGAAAAGTGTAGTGAGAGTGGGCGATGGCCAATAGAGAGGTCTGGACTGATAACTTCTAAAAAACAATTCCTTAAAGTGTTTAGTAGTATAAACTTTTATATTTTATAACCAAACGTACTACTGAATGCAAACTAAAAAACATTCTGAAATTATGTGTTAACACTATAATATTTAGTACCTAAAATGTAAAATAAGTAAAAACCATTGTATGTAGTATTACATAGTAATATAATGGAGCATGCAACAATACATAACTTTTATGTATAAAATATGAAGTTATGTTGTATATTATTTCTGAATAATTTCGCTTCGTTAGAAAAGTATGAATTACATTAAAACTTAATATTCTTTTGCAGCATAGATATTTTCGAAATACTTGCCAATTTTCTTCATGTTTTCCTAGATTGACTTAAAATAGTTTACGGAATTTTGTTTTTCATATATATTCATTGATTATAAAAACTGACTTCGATATGGTAGAAGTTGTGTCTTTTTCCAATTTTTGGATACAACCCAGCATTATTTCTGGATGCTTAATTTATACTTAAAATTATACTTAAAATTTTACTTTAGTTATCTTAACAGAAATAATGCAGAGAAATCGCTTTTTATGCAGTCAACACAATGAGTGATATACAGAGATGTACGAATGTAACTTAATTTAAATTCTCACGCCTAATTACACTAAGGACCATGCAAAATTTTAGGGTTCACAAAATGCCTATTTAAGTTTCTGGGAGAAAATATAAACATATATATGAAAAAACGAAATACATGCATTATTTTAAAGCATACGGGCACTTATTAAAGCTTATAGATGAGTATGATACCACGAAATTACAGGCTTGTAGTGGAAGGGACGAGAAAATAACACATTCAATTACTAAGAAGAGCCCCACTCTGTGGTTTTACGATGAACTGCTGCATCTAAGAGCTGCCGTTTCAGACTTTCAACTAAAATCCGGCTTCCGGAAGCCTTTCCTAAAACAGCTAACTCTGAAACAAACCTGGAGAAACTTTGTCTTTCTACGGTTCCTTACACAGCTAAATTTCCAGCTGGATTCTACAGGAAAAGTGGTTTGCGGTCTGTTACATTGTGTTTATCAGAAATCTGACCTCAATCGCAGCAGTTGTTGTACACCTCCGGTGGTTCAAATTTGTTAATAATTAGTTCTGCTGTTAAGTTTTCCATAAACTGTAGTTAACAAAAACTGTCCATAATGATCTGCATAAGTAAACTCGGAGATGAAATGATTGATGCAATGAAAGCTGTCTGTTGTCTCAGAATTAATAAAATGGGTATACATAGGTGGTCTCAAAAGTTTCCGACCTAATAAACATACAAAACATTTTTTTCAGAAATTTAGTTTTTTTAATTTTCATTTTTCAACACTGTCTCCTTGTAACTCTACACACTTCTCCCAGCGATGCTCCCATCTCTATAACCCGTCCAAATAGTACTCGGCGTTTTTATCTGAAAAATAATTGACGAAAATCTCTGTCTTCCGAGTGTAATTTTCAGATGAGAGTACAAAAAGAAGTCGCTTGGGGCTAGATCTGGAGAGTAAGTTCGATGGCGAAGCAGTTCAAACCGTAATTCGTGGATTTTCGCCACTGAAATCGCTGAGGTGTGACACGGTGCGTTGTCTTGCTGAAAGACGATTTTATTTTTCTGCAAATGTGGTCGTTTTTCCGCAAGTTCTGCCTTCAACTTGTCAAGTAATGATACGTAGTATACTCCTGTAATGTTTTTCCTCTTTGAAGATATTCGATTAAAGTAATTCCACGACTATCCCAAAAAAACAGTCGTCATTACTTCCCCTGCCGACAAAACAGGTGTTTTTTTTTGAACTGGTACCCCCTTTGCAGTCCACTGTTTGGACTCTATTTTTGTTTCGTGTGTATAATGGTGTATCCAAGATTCATCTACAGTAATTAACTGGAGCCAAAACACGGATTTATTGCGCCTAAACTGCGCCAACAGAGCGTTGGAAATGTTCATTCGAATACGTTTTTGGTCTAATGTGAGTAAACGCGACACCAACGAGCGGACAGCTTTCTCATGTGTAAATGTTGATTTAATATGTGACAAACACGTTCTTTTGACATGTACATAGCCTCTGCTCTTTCTCATGGCGGTCGTCTAGCACCGTTTGGTGAACTTTGGCGATGTTTTCGTTGGTAGTTGCAGTTTTTGGACGTCCCGAACGTTCATCGTCTCCCAAGCTCTTACGCCTACGTTTAAATTCAGCTACCCAAAATTTCACTGTGGTAAATAATGGTGCAGAAAGGTTTACTGCCTTTCAAAAACAAATATTTAATGACAGCTCAATACTCGATTTTGTCCATTTTCATAAAAACACTCACATCGACTACTCAAACGACTGTTACATAACAACAGAGCGTCCAAAATGGCTGAAATGTTGGTAAGTAACTATCAACATATGAACAACGAAATTCACTAGCTTTTTTTTTTGCGAGTGCCGCCATCTTCATGTTGAGATCGGATTTGATTATAACATTATGAACATTCTTGTAATTTTAGGGATTTAGGTAAACTGACTGCAGTATGGTATATGTACTGGTTCACTCTTAGAACACAGGCACCCTCAAGACGATGGGTAATATACGTCTAGTATACTTACTAATTTGCACTCAAAGGTACAAAAATACTTGTTTGTATCAAATTACACTTGAATTAAGCAGCTGGTAACTGGTTGCGACGAGGCAGTGCGATGGTTTTTCCCCGAGATAATACTAAATGTGCCAACAATATGGATATATTACGTTTAATTTTTATCACTTTAGATATTTGAAATTATGTTCCTCTGTGTCTACACGATTTTGCCCTATACTGTTGAACACTGAAGGATTTTTGTAGACGAAATACGCTAGATCCTCTCTTCTAATTCTTCGAGTGCATGGGAATTTGTTACAGTAAGTTATTTATAGATCTAGATAGCTAATAGACTAGTTAGTTATTCTGATGGTAATAATAGTTATATCGGAAGGCAACACATTTCTCTACTAATTTGTACTCAGAAATGTTGATGTTTCTTTTCGTTTTACATAGAACAAGTACGTTTAAATTTTCATAAAACTGGATAAGTTGTGAAGATTGACAGCAGGGAATATATGTAAACAGAAAGTCCGAGTCACGCTTGAACTGCAAAAGTGGGCGAGAAGTCAGCAGAACGGCGTCCTGTTTGCCCTATTTTCTCTTCAAAGCTACATACGCGGGCCGATATGTTTTTGTCAGTGCTACTATTGAAGGCATTAGTAATAAAACACGTGTTTTCAGGGACTCTTCTGTTACCGGTCGTTGCTTTGAACAGTTGAAAGCGACAGAAGGCGAATTTTCTTGTGTGTTTCTTTCGAATTATATATTATAATTACATACCGAGGACGTTTGAATGCTGAAGGACATTACATTGAACAAGTATTGTGACAGGTTAGTGCAATAAAATTATTGTGCACACCATAAACTAATGAACATCCATATTTAGAGAATTCCAGAATTACACTCCTGTTTACCTCTCGCTCTTTCTGTAGTTCTGTGCTCTGTTCGGGCACTTAACTAGCGTAATAAATATACACGGTTCTTTAGGCTATATCATGATATGCAGTCACAGTAAACACAATTTAAGCTTATTATTACCATACACTATACCAAATAATTGAAACTATAAATATACTAAATCTCCGTAGGTGTGCGAGTTAACGTAAGCTGAAAAATGTCAACCAACGTCTGATACGAGTTAGAATTGAATTACATAATTTGCACCATGAGGCTTTTTATCACAACCAGTCTGTGTATAATTTTGACTTTACTGTGGTCAAAGATCCAATTAGCTGTCAGTGTAAGAAGAAGTGTTTAAAGTAATAAGAAAAATAAAGGAGAAAATTTAAACTGTATGCTTCTTATGGATTTTTCCACCAATGTAGATTACTGTATAATCTCTACTGCATGTGGATGTTATAATTCTTGAAGGGTACACATCTTAAAATTTCTAAAGTGCACACAATTCATTTGAAATGTTAATACGATAATCCTTATTTAATGCATACATCCATTGTATATTTAAATTGGCTCCTGATATATGAATTTCTTAAAATAATTCTTGAACTGCTTTGAAAAATTACTCCCCAAATTATGATTATATTGAATGTTCAAAAGGATCAGTAAGCATATTTTAAAAGAAAAATAATGGTCTTGTGATTAATGTTAACCTTATATATTTTTGCTCTCCGGTAAAAGTTACATTTTTGTCTGGCGTTTCTGGAAAAAAACTAATTCAGTAGCAGATAATTATTTTTTTTTTTATCTTAAATTCCCAAGGAAATATTTTTCAGAATAGAAAATCAAGGCTTATGTGTTAAAAATTTGGAAAAAGTGTAAGCTTTTAAACAAATTCTCGAATAGAGATTTTGTAATCAAGGTTAAGTTTATGCATATATTAAACCTTTTCATAAAAGTATAATATATAAAAACCACTTTTAATATTCTAAAATAAATCACACATTAAATTATTGGAATCTAATTAAATTGTAGGCAACTTCAGGAAAATATTTTGATAATTCTATAATAATGATAACTGTGATAATTAACTTAATTGATCTGAATTTAATTTTGATCTAATTTAATAAGAATCTGAACAATAATTACACTAAGATACACAGTTTGACTTTTTTCTCTGCGGTTTTTATTTTAATATATCACTGTCCCTAATTTGGGAAAGCTGAATCAGAATATGAACTTAGCTTTTCTCCATCACGTACCAGTTCTTAGCAACAGGAGAAATAGTAAAACATGAACTTTCATACTCTGATCTATTGAATTTATTTTATATTAATAAATAAAAGTTAATAAATCTAGAAATGTCAAAACAACACTCTTCATAATAAACCAATATTTCACATATGTTCTAAATTTTTATATTTTTATACTTTGCCTTGAAATGCAAGACTTCATTTTCTTTTATATCCTTGTGAACTCTTTGACCCTGCTCCTCGCTGACATAGCCTAGATTTTCTGTAAAAAGAGCTAAATGAGAGTGCAGAAAATGTACTTTACAATACAATGCAACCCAGTTTTCAATATTTCTCAAGCAAATCTTCTACAATATTCTTGTAATTCGAATCCTTGTAATTTCCTAGGAAGCTTTTGACTCACTCTTAAAACCAATCCAGCCTATGTTCAGTATCTCTCACCGTTTCTTCAAATGAGGTATCAGAAATCGACCTCCTAATTTGTAGCCCAACAAATATTCCTTCTTTCAACTTTAGTATCAGAAATTTCAGGAAACTACTTGCAGATTTATTTGTGCCAATTATGATTCTTATTTAAAGCCTTGACAAATTGCTTCATTAAACCTAATTTTATGTGTAAAGGTGGCTAGAGAACATGCTTGGATTCACAAGACACTCATGAATAACATTTTCCATTCCTGGTACGAGACTCTCTCTGCTCCCAATGTTTTCTTCTCCAGTGCTCGGATCGGATACCACTACTCACAAATAAAACATGCCACATTACTACAGCCTGATTGCAATCCTAGTTGCATGCCAATAACTTTTTAATCTCCACATACTTGCCACTTGTGTTCTGCAAATTTGAATTTTTCTAGAAGTAATTTTTGGTTATGATGTGTTTCCTTGAGATGAACTGAATGGGCGACCAGAACTGATGCATATCTATGTTCATCATACAACAGTACGCCTTTCAGACTAATTTTAGTACTGTTGTCTGTTACATTGGTGTCATTGTTGTGATCCTGTAGGGGAGGGGATCCGCCCCCTTCAGCTGCCGATGTTTGGGCGCTGCGGACCTTTAGCACTCGTGGTACCTCTGATGTTACTAGAGGAACCTCGGGCCAAACTGCCGAGCCCCTTCCGTAGGGGAGTTGTTCGGATTGGGTTGGACTCGAGGGGGCAGTGTGTTTCCTACACCCACGGGGAATTGAGTACCTCCGGCCAGGCTACGGCCGCCCGGAGGGGGTAGAGGGTTGCCTAATAAGTCTTGGGTACTAGACTGCAGAGCTAGTAGAAGGTGTGCTAGATCACCAGGTGGCCCTACCGAGATTTTCGGTAGTCTTCCCTGCGGAGTTGACGCGCGTAAGTGGCGTACCCACTTCCAACCCGTCTTGACGTTGTGCTCAGCGGAGGGGGGGGGGGAGTCTTTTTAAGAAATCAGATATTGCCCTATGGAAAGAGCCCACGAGTATCCATCGCTCCCGTGTAGGAGGCACGGGTCCAGGACTAATGGGAGTAGAACCTCTGCACCTAGCTTAACTGTCATTGTTGTGAAACATATTAATTTCAACAAAGAAATTATAGTATTTCTTAGGTCCATACAATATTGCTGTGCAGAATTATATTAAAACATCCTAGGTATAGCTGCTAATTGTAGAAAAAAGGTACGTGGTAAAAAAAAACTGATTACAGTTTTGGAATCAGCACATAAAATTTAGTAAAGTAAATGTATTTTGGAGGTAACCCCAGAATCATACCTATCAGTGTTATGTTTTAAATTCATGAAGTACCTGAGAAAACGAGTTTAGAAGAAAATGAAGTTCTTAAACCTTCATGTATATGCAATGTTCCAAATGTTAGGTTTGAGCATAGAATGATTTTTTCTCTTGGAAATTTGGTCCGAAATTCAGTTTTGAGTATTTGGTGTTTTAAAGGTCTATATATAGTTTCCCCTATGCACTTGGCAGTTAATAGTGAAGCTTAACCAACTATGACGTATTCAGAATCAAACATTGTAGGTCAGTGCCTTCCCCTCCCTTCCCCTTACACTTGTAGGACAACGACAGTTTACGACATCTGGTGAATGGTTGGCGTTTACCTTCACTTTGAGATGGTAGCATATGAGAAGCGCCGTATTTATTTAGTGGGGAAGTTCGTGGTTTCCATTTCACCGAGCTTGTTTAAATATTATGCTTCCGCTGCACTAAGAGACACTGAGAGAGAAGCTTGAAGGATCTGCGCCTTTTATACAATTATTTCTATATTTTAACTACTAATAAAGTATGTAATATATTAAGAGAACGTAGTGACTACGTATTCGCAAGGTGAGTTTCGATTCCACCTCACCTTGTTTTCATTTCAGTTTCCTCAGTTCGGTGGGTGTTTGCAGGAATGGTTCCTCTTCTACGACAAATATCTTTCCCGATTATTTCTTTCTTTCTTTATTTAATTTATTATGTCGTTTTAACAATAAATTCATATCGCGACTACAATAAATTTTAAACTACGATTATTTGAAACAATTACAACATTAATTATATAAAATTATACACATTAATTACTTTTATAAACTCTACTAAATTCCATCAGCCAGTGTTTTATAGGGTAATTGAAACTACGTTTAGAGTTACATCGTTTAATTTACTTTAGGATGTGGAATTCCAGTATAACTTCCACTGCTTGGATATTTTATACTTGAGGGAACATTGGAAGTCATGATGAGGAACCTCTAATTCAGCCAGGGCATGCTGCTCAGCTTTCTCATTTCCGGATATGCCTATGTGTGATGGTATCCACACGTTTATTACATGCTTTTGACTTATTATACAGCAATACAATTTTCTGCACTAAAGAATTCCTGGATCACATTAGTAGCGATTACTTCTCTTCATCTGATAGCTTCATGTATTTTGGAGTTGGAAGAACCAGGCGATGGCGTCCGGTGCATAGTAATATTTGCGCTGTGTAAAGAATTCTTTTCTTACGCGTGGACAGCCGACTGATGCTGCTTGAAGTCGTAACGTTTTAGAGCCACATCCAATCTCGTTCTTTGGTGTATTTACTGCCAGCTACTCCGTTGAAGAACTAATTGTTTATCTCTGGATATGTGTGGGCGGATAAATTTAATGGAAGTTAATAATTTATTTTAAGAGATTTGCCGACTGTTGAGCCTGAAGAATCGAAAAGAGACCTTCCGAATGTAAGCCATATACGTTACCTTGGAACCATCATCTCCCCCCTCCCTCTCTTGATATTCTGAAACTTTATTGTAGATATACTTTGTACTGAAAATATACAAACTATTCACTGGGGTTTCATGTGTAGATACCATTTAAAATTTAAAAGTATAATTTCCAGAAAGAAACAATTTTCAGAAATAATTTACTATAGTGGAAAAAAGATTGGTTAAGAACCACCCCTTTGCGTTTAAGGGATATTATAACTGAAAGAAAAGTATTTCAATTTGTCCTAAAGTCTACCAAATCTAAAACCATCTTTAAGATGCATTTTTCCTAAATAGATTCTTTCGTCAGTTATGAAAAACAACTATGAAGGATTTCCATTCAGATGAATGGGGACTTTTTAAGAGAGCTTCACTAGAAGACTAAAGCGTATTTTGCATCTTATGAACTCATTTACACCTCTACTGAGATATGAATTAAAACAAAATGTTAGTTTCTATGCTTTTTTCGTTCATTAAATTTTTTATTACCAAATCACTCCCTCTCCCTATACCAGGAAGAACCCTCTCCCGCTGTTACATCCAAGGGGATCTCTCCCATCTCACTTGTGTCGGAAACTCTAGGGAGTAACTGCTGGCGGAATTCCAGAAAGAAAAGACTCCCTCACATGAGGGCATTTCTCATTAATTCTGTCCCGAGACAATCCGCTTCCTTCGATTTTACCGTAAAAGGGCAAGTTGCGCATTCACTCAGTCCAAAAGAAATGTTTCTGACTGGAGAATTTTAGTACTGACAGCATCATCTTTCGTGTGGGAATTTGTGAATTGTGTGGGGGAAAAGAAAGCATAGAATACTATGTAACAGAATGCGAGGAGTTTGCAATGTGGAGAAAAAAGGTTTGGGAGGAAAAATGGGAGAAAGTGGAGAAGAGGATAGTAGCTATAAAATGTTAACGGGAAAGGAGGAAAAGAAGGTAAGAAGTATTGGTGAGTTCTTGCAGAAAATAAAAGGAAAATGGGCCAGAAATGTAAAGAATATAAGAAAGGAAGATGAGGGGGGAAGAATGGGGCTAATTAAGTAACAAGAAGGAATGTGGGTTTAGAGCTACTGGCAGAAAAGAAGACCAAGGTGTCATGTAAGCCAAGGTAGCAACAAGGTAAAGACAAATAAATTTAGCCTAAAGTTGAAAACTGTAAAATTTTAAAATATGCACAATAAGTAATTCAGTTCAAAACTGGTTGGAATGTCGACACGAAAATGCTGGTCCAAACTAAGCTCATAGCAACGTATCTTTTGACGTTAAACTGTTTAGAGGTTTAAATAAACATCCGATTGGTGCCACTCTAAATAAAATTCAACTAAAAAGAAATAATTTAGGAATTAGTACTTTCAGATGCCCAGTGCTGAGCAAATACACAATAATTATGATTATAGAAACAGATTTTGAGAATATGTTTATACAAAGGTTAAAATATTTACTAAAATATAACCATAGTTATTTTGTTTTCAATAGTGGAGCAGTTGTTAAGAAATAGGTTTTAACAATTCGTCAGTAATTAATTAATATCAACACACGTCAATTTGTTATAAATAGAATGTTAATTCTATCACATGCATGCATATTTCTTAAGTTGGACAACTGTTTAAAAAATAAAAGTCCAAAGTCGCTGCATAGTGCTCCAATAACCAAACGGAACAGACAGCACTTTTAGAGGCTCTCATTGAAATAGAAGAAAGCAGAGATCTTTGTTGGAGAGAAAAAAGGTTTAGTCCACAGCAGATCTTCTCAAGAATAATCAAATCCAAAGCAAAACGACAGAAGAAATTAAGTCTAAGATAAATAATTTGCAGATCAACGGTTTACAATCCTCATAAAATGGGTAAAGATTCACGTGGGGTAGCACGGGAATGTAATAGCAGATCAATTAGGAAAGGAAGCAGCAATGGAAGACAACGGAGAGGTTTCCTGTAATAAGAACCCACATCATCAAAGAAGCAAAGGACAAAGGGCTACATAGGTGGGAAAATCAATAGGCGCACACAACAAAGGATCTATCAGCAAAATGTTTTTCTCTTCTGTGCAAGAACACTTAAAACAGACGATTCCACTCAATGGACAAATTACAGACGTCCTAACCTTCCATAGAAAGAGAAGGGAAATAGTTCAACAGATTCAAAATAGTGGGAAGTGTCTGTGCAACTGTGACAAACAGAACCAACCAGTGAATCATTTCACATATGAATATAATTCCCCGAACACTGAAAGACAAGTATAAACAAAATCGATTTTGAAAAACTTCGGAGATTAAAATTATATATCAGTTGTAAATATTGTAAATAATTAAATGATGCATGTAGTGTTATGATGTAATGGAGATGCAGCATTAATAAGATAAAATTATCACTGACACTCAGTGTCTATTTGTTGGCCTTTTGGGCTTATTTACTTTAGTTTCCTTTCTTCTTTTCTATTTATTCGTATAAGTTTCTTACAAATAAAGAGTACAAGAAATGTGGTTAAGTGTTCAGCTGAGGCTATTAACTTACCATATTCATTATACAATTTCTACTAGCCATACATTAATTACCCTTGAAATTATACCTTGTTTACTTCTCTTTTTACTAATTCCATTTCTTCTTAACTTTATGTAAAACTGTACATCCTCATGTAGTCTATACTAGCAGTTTTAATTAATGTGAAACAGTTATTATGTCAAGTGCCAAAGCAATGCTAGATTTATTTATTTATGATTAATATTGCTATGTTTAAAATGATAAGAGTTCTGTTTTGAATTGCTATGAGTTATAGGTGGCCATGACAGAATAAAGTAGGTCACATACAGATGAAGATTGAATTGGATTGGATTAATGGGTTTTAGGGCCCGTCGACAACGAGGTCATTTGGGCCCGATACAGATGAATGTTAATATCAAATCTATATAAATGGTAAATATTATAAATTAAATATAAATATAAAATTATAAAAGAAAGTTGTTGTTAGTATTTTATATTTAGAAAATTAGAAAATTATATAATTAAAAATAATGTATTGGCCACAGGAAAAAGTGATGTAGACTATAATAATTAATTACCATGGTAATAAAGTAAAAGTCAATAAGTGAAGAAACAAGATAGCGTCTTTTGTGTCGTGATCGAAAAGCGAGCAGACGTTTGAGCTAACTACTGCATGAACTGTACTAATTATACTAATATAAGTTTCGATATAGTGCAACCTTATTTTCAGAAAACTAATGTTTGAAAAATAAAGAAATCGCGCGCGCGCCTATGTGTGTGTGTGTGTGTGTGTGTGTGTGTGTGTGTGTGTGTGTGTGCGTGCGTGCGTGTGTGTGTGTGTGTGTATGTGTGTGTGGTGTGTGTGTGTGTAAAACAACAGAAATCTAAGAAAAAATTTGTATTAGGATTATAATATTCAGAATTGTATTAGGGTATGTTTGACCATCGTAGACGCCCGCCTTGGTAGCGTAGATGATAGCATGTCTGCCTCACGTTCAAGAGGTCCCGAGTTCGAATCTCGGTCAGGGTGAGTTACCTGGATAAGATTTTTTCCGGGGTTTTCCCTTATCCTTAAAGACGAATGTCGGGTAACTCTAAGCTCCATGGAACCTGGACTCATATGAGGATCATTTCACCCAATCCATTCACCGTCCGATATGACTTAACGTTGGAGGACGTAAATTAAAAAAAAAAAAAATCGAAGACGTGAATTGCAGCGAGTTTAAAGTAAAAAAAAAAAATTGCAAAGATTCATTTTTATTTCCTTAACATTGAGTTCCACAATCCAAGTATCCAAGAGTCCGCCTCGGTAGCGTAGGGGTTGCGTGTCTGCCTCACGTTCCAGGTCCCGAGTTCGAATCTCGGTCAGGATGGGTTACCTGGATAAGGTTTTTTCTGGGTTTTCCCTTATCCTGAAAGACGAATGTCGGGTAACTCTAAGCTCCATGGACCCCGGACTCATTGGTGCATCATTTCACCCATTTCATTCATCATCCGATATGACGTTGGAGGACGTAAATAACAAAAAAAAAAAAAAAAAAAAAAAAAAAAAAAAAAAAAAAAAACACGAGAATATCATCACTACGAGTACATCTTCATCCCCCACCATCAACACATTTGTAGTAATACTGCTACAAATAGAACTTCGAGAACACCGCCACACCATCTTCCCATCGTCTGCCATAATTGCGGTTGCAAATGCTATCTTTCTATCTATTTTCAGCCATTCCTCATTTATAGGATCTTTTCTCTATAACTCAATCCCTTCACACTAAAACATTATATGTCTGCTTCTCCCCCGCATATTAGGCACTGTTTTTATGGAAAATCTTAGAGGTATACCTGTCGAAACAAAGAACATGCATACATCTGAATAAAATTCACGACACTCGTCAATTTTTGAATGTGCGCTTGAGAGTCTTACTTCATTTAGAAAACACTATAAAGTATGGGGACATTTAAACAATAGCAATGACTGATACCGGAAAGCTTATTTAAAATAATAGTGTATATAACATTAAGGGAAAGCAGCTCATGGTTTTCTACTAGGACACATAGCATCTCGGGCGCTATAAACGTACTGAGGGGAAAATCTGTATCATTACTGTGGCATATATCCCATTTGTTCCACAACCGGTAATTTATTGCATTTTATTTATTTTTATTGAATTTCATTGAGACCATTCCATTGAGGTGCTTTGGTACTATTGATAAGGTATAAGGGGCTTTGGAATGATTGAACGGATATGCATAGCAACATTGTTATTGTTTCTATTGATTGCGCTGTTTACATTGAGATTATAAATCCAAATGCACAAGATATAAACGTGTGCTGTGCTGCTAGTGAAACACAGGTTTGATATCAAAAAATACGGATGATTATACCAGGCAGGATAGCTTCGTTTTAAAGAATGGTGTTTACTGAAGAATGTACAAATGTGATCAGAAAATGTCTTGGCTATGAATATTGTTCTTGTCACCTCTTTGATTACTTGTTTTTTTTGTTCAGTTCCCCCCCCCCTCTCTCTTAGTGTCATCCTCATTTCTCAGTGTTTTGTAGATAATATGGGGCCAAATTGGTTTTCCGATCCGTAAATCATGTTCATCGATCATTGAATAAATTAATAAAAAAGAAGAAAATAAAGTGTCTTGCTGGTTTACTTCACGAATAGAGCGAAACAAGTCTTCCAAAACGGACGATCGTGTAGTTGTAAATTAAGGTAATTTAGAGTTGGATGGATAGTGAACCTGAAAAATTCAATGCCATGACAGGGATTTGAACCACGGATCTCCTAGTTTCCATCCAGTCGCATTTACCCATTGAGCTACCATGGCCAACTTGCCGTCCTGACATTAAATTCTCCAATTGACTCAGGCCGCGTCGTGACTCAATGGTTAGACCGCTTGGCTCACACCAAGGCGGCCCGGGTTCGTTTCCAGGCGACCGCAAAGTGAGATTTGTGGTGGACAACACGGCGCTGGGGCGGGTTTTCTCCGGGATCTCCGGTTTCCCTCGCCATCTCATTCCACCGGTGCTCCATCTTCATCTCATGTATCATCAGTGTCACTGCCTGCGGTGCCGTATGTAGTAAAAGCGGGCATTAAACACTACACATTTCCAATTGACTCATATATATTTTCTCGGTAAACCATTAGGGGCTCTCGAGTAAGCTGCCACAAACGGTGTATCTCACTTACGAGAGCCCCTAATGGTGTACCGAGAAAATATGAGTCAATTGTAGCATTTAATGTCATGACGGCAAGTTGGCCATGGTAGCTCAATGAGTAAGAGCGACTGGACGGAAATCAGGAGATCTGTGGTTCAAATCCCGGCCATGACATTAAATGTTCAGGCTGACTCTATCTATCCAACACCTTAGCCTATATACGGCTAGTATGAAGAAATGATTAATTTCCATCAATTAACTTGAATAATTTAGAGTTATTTACGTTTTAGTTATACATTAGTATTTTTATTTATTTTTGCTAAACCGTGTACAATTGAGTGTGACTGGTGTTCCGCCCTGGCTCTGTACCAGTCACTCATTTTTACAGTAGATCCTTATTTCTAAACAATTATTTATAGCAATGAATGTTCGCTCTTAGTTCTGTTCAATGTCCTTAACCACTTTTTTTAACTTTGTCCAATTATTTCCCGATCTTTACTATCTTAACAAACGTTTCAGATATACCTATATTCCTATATAACTTAAGCCATATCTTATTAAAAGCCCGCCTCGGTAGCGTGGTGGTAGCATGTCTGTCTGACGTTCAGGAGGTCCCGAGTTCGAATCTCGGCCAGGGTGAGTTACCTGGATAAGGTGTTTTCCGGGGTTTCACTTATCCTGAAAGACGAATGTCTGGTAACTCTAAGCTCCATGGACCCTGGACTCATTTGAGCATCCTTTCACGCAATTCATTCACCGTCCGATATGACTTAACGTTGGACGACCTAAATTATATTAAAAATCTTATTAATAAACTCTTTGCTCCAAATTTCTGTCTCTTTACACTAAAAAATATATGTTCTAGATTCAATAAAATGTATTTCCCGGGCTTGTGGGCCGTGGTCCAAAGGATGAAACGTAAGGAGAAGTTTCATCCTTTGGACCACGGCCCGGGAAATACATTTTATTGGATTAACGCCGGCCGTGAAAACCTAAGCAAGTATATTCTAGATTCTCATTTTCCCCCACATATGGGACAGTAATTTGGTGGAATACCATTCCTTATAGCTTTTAGTTGCCATACTCCTGCTCTCACCTATGCATACCTTCTCTCTCCTCTTTATTCGTCACGTCCATGTACTCTTTCCTTCCCCAAGCCCCCTTCATCGATATATAAAAACACGAAATACCTCTTCTCAGCTGTTTAACTATATATTTTCTGCACTTCTATGTCTTGGAATCTTTTTCTTGCAGACATCTAGAAAAGTTTTATATTACTTTCTCTTTCTCCCCACATTTGCTCTAACCCAGTGCTCTCTAGGTTATTTCTAGGACATTCTACACATCCCTTGTTTTTTAAACTTTTATCTTGATAAATTACTTATTGTTTTAACAAATTCCTTTCTTCCATATTCAATATTCTATACCAGAGTTTCAATGTCCCTTCCACAATCTTCCCTTTACTAGCAACTCTTTTTAATACTTTTGTAGATTATTTGATTTGTTAGTATTTAATGAAATATGAATAATTATTTTCATTGTTTTCATCATTAGTTAATATTTCCCGGCTTTAGGGAAAGTATCATATTACACATTTCGCCCTACTATGACAATGCAGTAGTTCTCTTCCATTTTTAAAAGCCTAGAAACCAAAATGTGGCTTTAGTCGTGGAATTATTGCGTCTTTTAAACATATTTAACTTTTTGGGTGCAAATTATATTGTGGTTTAGGAGTTATACTAAATAATATGAAATTCCTCAGGAATTAGTTTTCAGGTTGTTTAGAGAATATTCAAAATAGGAATTTTATTTTCAGTGAAATATCTTCAGTATAGGGTACTTTAGTCAATGCCACTC
Organism: Mantis religiosa; assembly: GCA_030765055.1. Lineage (NCBI taxonomy): Eukaryota > Metazoa > Arthropoda > Insecta > Mantodea > Mantidae > Mantis > Mantis religiosa. The sequence continues at coordinate 116,103,342 of CM060957.1, read as the reverse complement.
CCCGCCCCCCCCCCCCCCACACACACATGCGTATGTCCGTAGACCCTTTAATTCAGTGAACTCAAAATTTGCATTTCCATTGAAATGTCATTTAATTTTTCCCATCTGCCTACCAAGTGCATTCTACACAAAATAAAAATGAAGGTAGCGTTTCTAAGTTGAGCTCCTGGGAGTTAAATACGTTAAGGGCGCTGATGTTGGTTTGTATTAAAGTTTCGGTTTACTCCATAACCCTAAATTAATCAAATACCTCCTCTAGAAAGAAACTGATAAACTTATTTTGGTGCTTGACTGAAAGGAAAGTTGTGGACTTCGGATTAAAGTAACTATACCCCTAACATGTTGTCATAGATAAGATTGAAAGCCTCTTAAACAATTGAAGTTTCTGGATAAACTATTGAGTCTACGAAGTTAAGAATTTTTAATTTTGAACTTACATAATTTGTTATAAACACAAAATTAGCGATTTTGCAACTATCAGTACTGGAAAGTCATTTGAAATATTATTTCAGACATCTATTTCTGAAAGTAATTCAATCAGAAGTACTCCGTGAAGCATTGAACCTATTTAAGGCAAAAAGAAGCAGAAAGGTCCAGTGAACACGTGTACTACGTTTATATAGAAATTAGTTAATGTTGTACAACGGAATTGGTTACTGAAATTTTTATATAGGAAATTCCAATATTGCACATATATATTACACACACATTACAATATTATATATTACCATATTAATTTAGGCTGCCTCTGTATTCTTTAAATGCTTAAAGGAAGAAGTTTAGTATTACATTCTATTATTGCAGCTAAATTTATGCTGCTACGAGAATGCCATGCTTCACGTTATGTGACATAAACGATTGAAAAAAATGCTTTGATTTCATATTTTATGCAAGAGGAATGTAGGAGGCTAAAGCCATAGTGAGTTGTTTAACAAATGGCCGCTTTGGAATTCCACTCATTGTATGAATAAGAGAAACAATGGAATGGCTACATAGCTTAACATTCTTACAAATGCAAATAAAGTTATACAATCGACATAAGTGGCATCAAATCTTTTAGGGGTCAGTGGCTATGAGATTACTTTGACATGAAATTCTCTTTGCATGACTGAGAGGCAGGGAGAGGGAGGGAGGGAAAGGTAGGGAGTGGGAGGGGGAGAGAGGGGGAGGGAGAGGGGGGGGGGGAGGGAGGGAGTAAAAATAATGGTGTATCATTTGAGAAAAGTATAAATATTTGAAAATTCAATTTCTTTCTTTATCCTTTCCATACTGTTTTCTACACACGGCTAGTGTGTCCAAGAACAATTAATTTCCATTAATTGACCTAATAGTGGTCCGAACTATAAAGCCCGGGCCTTAAAGCACTTACAGCATAGTAAGTCGTCATTAAGGTGATTGTCTCATGTGTTTATGAGAACCACTAGATGTTTACCGGGAAATACACGAGTCACTTGGAGAATTTAATGTCATGCTGGCATGCTTGGCATGGTAGCTCAATGGGTAAGAGGAGCCGGACGGAGACCGGAAGATCCGTGGTTCAAATCCCACCTATGGCATTGAATTCTTCAGTCTGACTCTATCCTTACTAACAGGTACGACAGAAATGGTTAACTTCATTTAATCAAAAATTTATTTGAGATAAATTGGACACATAAAGGAGATATAGATTTTTATATTAATATTTTCTCTATGTGTTACTATTTATCAGTTGTGCAAAGTCATGCAGAATGAAGACGACTTTAAGACTTCTCCCAGAAAGTTCAAGATATACATTTCATTTGTCTAGAAAAGTAAAGAAATAAAAATAAAAATTATTATAGACATACAAATTATAGTGGAAATTAATTGTTCTTTCACACTGACCGTGTGTAGGCTAAATTGCGGAAATGTAGAGACAGACTGAAAAATTCAATGCCATAGCCGGGATTTGAACTACGGATCTTCTGGTCTCCGTCCAGCCGCTTAACCACAATTAATTTCCATTAATTGACCTAATAGTGGTTAACTATAAAGCCCGGGCCTTAAAGTACTTACGCTTGTAAGTCGTCATTAAGGTAGTTGTCTCATGTGTTTATGAGAACTACTAAGTGGTTTACCGGGAAAAATACAAGTCATACAAATTACAGTATTTAATGACTTTTTGATTTTCATTTATGCTGTTCATATAGATAGAGCACGTGAGCACGCACACATAGAATTCTTACAAAATTCTTTTTCTGAATCTATATTATTTCATTTCCTATGAAACCTCGGGATTGAAGTTTTTTCGGGGAAATGCAATCCCTAATACTTGTTAAGTATGTAGCATTTAAATAAAATTTACAGGATATTTGAACATTCAAAATAAAGAAGCACTGAAATATGACTGACAACATATGGAAAAATTGTGTGTTAAAGATTTTTCGTTGAGTAAACTTCTATATTTCTTATGCTCTTGCTACCATTCCGGAAACATTTGAAGTATGCAAACCGACATTACCAGCTTGCCATGCACAGTTAAGAGATATGACTTCAAGAAGCGAACGAGGTTTGGAGAACTATATACAGGGTGCATAAAAATATATACATGCTTTGAAGCGCCATGCAAAATTTGTGTTCTATTTTGCAAGGTTAAAATGCTACAAATGGAAAGCTTTAAGTCCAATTTGAAACATAAATGGACTTTCTGATATAAATGTGATCACTGATTTTGCCCACACCGCTTAAACCTCATTCCAAAGTGTGTCTAGGTTACGTGGTTTACGTTTGTACACCTCATATTTTACTGTGCCCCATAAGAAGAAATCCAGCGGCATAAAGTCTGGAGAGCGGAGGAGAAACTCGATTGGTCCCCTGCGCCCTATCCACTGGCCTGGCAAACAGCATTTCTCACGATGATAATGCGGGGCGCCATCTTGTTGGAAATAAAACTCGTTATTACCGTATCAGTAAGCATTGTTCGGTACTTCAAAGCTCAAACGTACGTCAACCATCTTGCAATTAGTTCCTTGCCACTAATTAGGTTGAATGGATAGAACGATTGTTGAAGAAAGTAAGATTACTTTCTCCCAGAAATTGAATCTTTTAGCACGGGAAATACAGTTTCTATGACAGTTCAAAGTGTGTATACATTTTTCTGACGCAACCGATATTTAACAAATGCTCACAAAGTTGCTAAATATTAGAATACATGATGAAAATGTTTCGAATGGACTTAAAATGTAACCTTTATGTGCGTACTTACGACCTTGTTTTTAATTTATAAGTGTTATTGCAGTCAGAGCACTATACAAATCTATTTTTTTTTTCTCAGAATCATTAATTTGTCGGAAGGCCCTCTGGCTTTAGAGCTCTCAATTGAGAAAAGGCTACGGGAGATACAAACACACTCTGCTTCCACAAAGGATGTAATGAATTTGTGTACAATTCTGTTGCACATAAATGCTTGAATAACAAGAGCGGCAGACTGAATTGCGCTTTTGTTTATTAAAAAGGCTTTCCAGAGTGTGGAATGGAATATCACAGAGTGTAAATTATAGCTGAAGGGCCGTTGAAAGCATTCATGGTTTATATGAAATGTTGACATTTTGTATAAATGTGCGGATGGGATAGCATCAAAGAATATTCATATTCATTAAAGGTAATATTCTTTTATCCTTGTTGTTTATTTATGAGGCCTAGATGCTTCAGGAACTGAGAGGTCTCTTGAAATCCCAATATACATTTTCAGTTGAATTAGCATTTCCTGAAAATTGGATCATTCTATCTCGCATTGCTATATGTGTAAGTACGAGACGGGAAATTCAGAAAAGAGTAATAAATATATTGATATTTATGTATTTTCATGAAGTTATCTAAACACGAAAGTTTTATTTTTAACTTTTATCTTGTGGTTTACCGGAAGAAATACAAGTCAGTTGTAGAATTTAGTGTCATGTTGGTTATGGTAGCTCAATGGTTAAGAGCAACTGGAGATCCGTGTTTCAAATCCTGCATATGGCTTTAATTTTTAATTTTAACTCTATCTTCCAAATCAACTGTAAAGGTTTTTAGAGCAAGATTTCTATTTATCTCCCGATAATTGAAACGAACGTTTCCAGAAATAATTTCCTTACACATTTGGTAACAGATTCTTCAGATATGACATCGCAAGAAACAAATGAATGCTGACTTGGTGCTTCAAAAAATGTATTGGTAAATTCAGACCAGTAGCAAATTATATCTCTAAAACATCAGTTAAAAATACTGTATACTGAGCAGGTCTATTTTTGGTATAATGTATTACATACCAATTATACAAAATTTTTGAATGAAAAGGACTTTATAGAAAATTAAATGCATACGCTGAGTAAGAGAGAAGGTAATTATATAAAGAGAGCACATTGCACTGTCACAAATTGCTCTACCGGAATTTATAATAAACAATAAAAAGATATTTTTCTCCGAAATAATTGCCATTGGCATAATGTTTAAATTGTTAACCTCCGGGTGTTTACACCTCTTTTCGTATATATTGACCTCAGGAGTTTCTGTTATCGTGAATTCTTTATGATATTAAATAAATACGACCAGAGGGAAGTTACAAGATTTGAAATGGTCATCTAAAATTACTGTCTCTGGATAACTAATCACCTAAACTGGTTTATGGCTAAGACTCGGCATTTGTGGTGATCGCTATGCTCGCATTATGCTGTATATGCAACATTCGCTAACATTTTCGAATCAGGTGTTATGATAACCTCCACAATGAAGAATTAAAAGCGAAAAATTAACGCATTCATGGTCGTTTTATGGTGAATAATTTATTATTATTATTATTATTATTATTATTATTATTATTATTATTATTATTATTATTATTATTATTATTATTATTATTATTATTATTATTATTATTATTATTATTATTATTATTATTATTATTATTATTATTATTATTATTATTATTATTATTATTATTATTATTATTATTATTATTATTATTATTATTATTATTATTATTATTATTATTATTATTATTATTATTATTATTATTATTATTATTATTATTATTATTATTATTATTATTATTATTATTATTATTATTATTATTATTATTATTATTATTATTATTATTATTATTATTATTATTATTATTATTATTATTATTATTATTATTATTATTATTATTATTATTATTATTATTATTATTATTATTATTATTATTATTATTATTATTATTATTATTATTATTATTATTATTATTATTATTATTATTATTATTATTATTATTATTATTATTATTATTATTATTATTATTATTATTATTATTATTATTATTATTATTATTATTATTATTATTATTATTATTATTATTATTATTATTATTATTATTATTATTATTATTGTTATTATTATTATTGTTATTATTATTATTGAATGTACCTTTATTTCCATTTTACATAATTTGCAATATTTCACAATATTACTTATCCTGGTTTCAGTTTTAAGCTAGCATTTACATTTATTTTATGTTAATATACCTACAGTACATCTTTTAACTTAAATGTTAGTACTTCCCTAAGCATCCTGAAGCTGTAAAAATGAACAAGCTGTAATACATATTTTGAACATTCCTCTGCACCACTGTCATTATATTATGCCCTTAAAAATTCTTCACGTTAATGCCACCCAAAAGCAGCAAAAACCATACAGAATCAAGGATAATGTAATTCAATTCAATAGTAGTTCTAAAGTATTTCATAAATGAATATAAACTGTATTAATACAGTATAAAACAAATATTGGTTGTTGCCCAACACTCCCCACATGGCAACCTTAGCCTTCGGGGTAACGTCACACTATCACGTGGTGACTGGACCCATTTCTCAGGTGGAGGCACCCAGAGATATAAAACAAATAGGTTTGCATAACCATTCCTATTGCAGTTGAATGTTTAACGTTAAATATTTCATTGTATTGTAGGGTGTATCTAAAGCATTGAAGTTGGTGCTTTTGCATTAAATGTTGCAAAATTCAAAGAATCTTGTAGTGGGTGTGATGCTGGGAAACATATCTAAATTTAAAGATTGAAAATATATGACTTAAAACACACGTTTATCGTTAATCTAAATCTGCCTCCTCTAAAACTATAAAATAACGACCACAGAATAAAAATATAGGATAAATTAATCTACTTAAATACCTGCCCATGCTTATAAGCTAGTGAACTTTTGGAAGATTGTCGAGGAAAATATGAAATAAGAAGTACGATAAGTCTCGTCGGTATATCAATTCCATTTATGAGAATTACAAGGCAGCTTTTCCCATAGTAATTAGCATGCATAGGAATGTCCAAGTATTAAAACCAGGACGAAAGGAAATTATGTTGAACTGTTACTGGACTTATCGTAATGACATCGCAAGTAACAAGTGAGCCTATCATATTGGGTTTGCAGACACTGCTCTATAAACAGTGTTTTACTTATCCTTAGCCGCTGTTGTTTACATTTCTACATTCCCTGTCACATACATATTACGCAGGGGCGATATTGCATTCCACGGAAAAATTCATACTATATTTCTCTAGAAACACTCTCTCTTAGATCCTCTGATTAAAAAAAAATATATTTTTAAGTGCCACATGTGTATGTGTGTGATAGGGTGTGACTGAAAATTACAACTAAAACAAAAAGTTGATTAAATACAAAATATTTACATACTTAAGCATCTCTCAAGGATACGAAATGCTTTTAAGGAAAATTTGATTCCCCCAAAATGTTCTCTAATGAATTGGATTAAAATATCGTACCTTTAATATGTTTTAATGAACAATTGGATATATGTGTTGAATTTTCTGTGCCTATGTAGCCCTCCTTATTGTAGATACCATTTGCATCACTGATACATCGTAAGAGATAGAAAATATTATTGCACAAAAAAGACAGATATTTTTAAAACACACAGTTTATATCAAATACATTTTCGCGTGGAAGCAACAAATTTCAAGATATATTTGCTATCACTTTGAACTTTCATATACTCGTATTTTGTCAAATATTATTTTTATTCTTGGCCATCTAGTAGAATGGAAATTCTAAGCCATTAATATCGAACGGATCTAGAGGAAATGACTATCACCTGTATTCTCATTCCCATTGTGCCTATAAGGAAATATGTAATAAAACAATTTCTATAAACATTTATAAGGTTAACGTGAAATAGACAAGGGAATACGCGTTTTAAGGAGTAGTTTGTGGAAGAATGAGGAGAGAAAGTCATGTGAAACAATTTTTATTGATAATGGTTCGGTAAGTTGAAGCTGACTGCTTAAGTATTCCTGTTCGGTTATTAGGGATATTACAACATTACAGCTATAAGTGACAAAGGAGTGAATTCACCAGAAGAAAATATTAAGATATAATAAAATAAGCACTTTTGGAACACTTGCAAATGAGACATAGCCACAACATATATACATCCAATTGTAAAGGTGTTTTGTAATTTACGTCCTCCAACGTTAAGTCATATCGGATGGTGATTGGGTGATATGATACTCATATGAGTCCAGGGTCCATGGAGCTTACAGTTACTCGACATTCGCCTCGAAGGATAAGGGGAAACCCCTGAAAAAACCTTCTCCAGGTAACTCACCCTGACCGAGATTCGAACTCGAGACCTCTTGAACGTGAGGCAGACACGCTACCATCTACGCTAACGAGGTGGGCCATATATAACTCGATACTCGATTATCGATATCTGCACATGATAATCTGCACATACTCGTTACCGTCATTTCTACTTCTAGTTTCAATGGAATGTTGGGAAAACTGTACAATGTCAATAAAATTAAATGGGTGCACATATTTAATGAGACATTAAACTAAACATTAGACATTTAAAATCAAAACAGTCCACTTTTATAGTTTTTGTTTAAAAATATTAGCATTTTCATTCATTCGGGGTGAAGTCTGCTCCTTTTTCTGTCACATATGAGTCCTGCTGTGCTAAATAGTCTTTCAGAGAAAACTTTTGCAAGTGGAATACATTTTTTTTTTTAGTTCTGGAAATTTTCAATTTGTTTTCCAGGAATCCAGTACGTTAGAAAGATGATAAATCTTCGTTGAGATATGCAGTGATTTCTTCTTGGGAACTGGTAACTGGTACTGATTTTGACACAAGATTATTTTCTTGCATAATGTTATTGTGCAGTAATTTCTGGCAATACTATTTTGTGATTTTAAAATAAAATAAAATGCTGTATCGCCACAGAAGTATCGAAAAAGTATCGAGCTAATTTTATGATGTCAATACCATGTAAGTATCGAGCTATCGTGAGTATCGAGGTATCGTAAGCAACATCTCTAACATATATAACAGTAAAATTTTAGAAGTTTGCTATGTAAAATTGTAAAAAGGAACGTTATTTGAAAAATAAAAATTACCTTTCTGAAGAAATACTTCCACTAAAATACTTTTATTTGAATATTTTTGCAGTTTTCTTAGTTTATCTAGTTATTTTAATAATTGTTGTACCAGGAAATACATTTTCGAGGGGAAATTTTTGTCACTCTCCTCTTAAGTACCCATAAAGGCTTTCTAGATCCTGTACACCCCATTTATCAACTGGAGTGAAGGAAATTAATTAATTTGTCATTCCAGATCACCTATGTAAAGTTATATTTATACACTGGTGTCATTTACATCCTTTAATATATATTGTCTGGCTTAGCTAACGGTTACAAATTCTTGTATGTAGTAAGCGAGAGGTATCTCTCTCTCATACAAACGTCCTACTAAGGTTCTGGCGTATACAGCAAACCTGGCTCAAGAGCCAATATTATCTCTGACACAGTTATAAATAACAGTTATTCTTACCACAGAAATACTGATGTTGAGGAACCATGATGGTAGATACTTTTGTCTGGAAGTGGATTGATGTCTGACGCTGTTTTTCTGTTTGCACCAACTCATATTTGTATCACTGCAAATGTTCACGACACAGTACTTACTATATGCACCTTGAAGACAACGCGTTCGGTCGAATACCTTCCTACGTAACACTGAACTTGGAAGCGTTTGCCCTTCCTTCCAGCTGTGTGATGAGTGTGGAGGGGAGAATCCAGGCCATCGAGGTCCACCTGTAGGTATCCTGTCTTCTCCGCATACCTCACAGAGTGCAGCCCATTTCCTAATAGCCTTATCATCACAATATCCAGGAATTTGCTTTTATCCTTTCTGGGTTATTATTGGTTCCGGCTACAATGATTAATACCTGGTTTCTGAGGTGACCCCATTGTCTATATTACTATTACGTCCTGGTTAAGTGCTGTCGATTGGCATCAATATTCGATGAAGTAAACGGTGCTTAATTGTTTCCCCATATGGAGAAAGTTTAACAACCTGGACGTAAGAAGTGAATTAGTGAGTCATCTCTCTCTCTCTCTCTCTCTCTCTCTCTCTCTCTCTCTCTCTCTCTCTCTCTCTCTCTCTCTCTCTCTCTCTCTCTCTCTCTCTCTCTCTCTGTGTGCGTGTGTGTGCAAGTATGAGGTACTTTCTTTACTAAGCCTGCCATTTCCTTCCTCTTCTTCACTTTTTCGGCTTCGTAAAAGAACTATTTTATATTTAAGGCAGCGCTCAGATAAAAATTCAGAATTGAGATTTAATCGGAAATTTATGTTTTGGGACCCCTAAATATAAAAAGTAAGGTCTTCTGAAAAAAGATCCGGATGTACAGAAGGTCGGAAACAAAAATCCCTTGGCATATTCCAAGGATGCCATAACACTAAGATTTTAAATAATATCCTCTCACCCTAAACTACTACTTATTTCTCTAACATGTTAATTTTGTAAAAAAAAAAAAAAAAAATAGCTTAAATGAAATTAAAAAGTTTCATATAATTTTGATATTTTCATGCAAAATTAAATACACACCTTGAATTTACCAGGAATCTCTTCAAAATTCCTCTTTTGTTTCCTAAATAGCTTTGCATAACTGACAATCTGGTAGAAAGAGACAAAATTGCATTACGTCTCCCCAAATTGTAAATATCGAAGTAGGCAATTTGTGACAGATACTATTTCTTTTTCCAATATGTTCCTTGTTTCTTTCTTTTTCTTTTTTTTAATTTCCCAATACTTATACTTTTTTTACATACAAATACTTTATTCTTTTGTTTAACCATTGGATATGCAAAGAGAGCGAGATTTCATAGTAATCACATAGCAGCCACTTAATAAAAAATTGACTATCGCTTAAAATTTACTGTATTGTCACAAGAAAATTACCAGTAAGAGAATTTCTGCAAGTTTCTATCTCGATTAAATGACATAGGTAGAGGAATAAGTTTTTAAGAATGAATTGCAAAATATAACGTCATATTTTTTAAAGTTGTCCTTTTTTGATTCAGGAACCTCAAGATGAATATCTTAGGGGATTAGTTAGGATTTACTAAGGAGGATATTAGGCGTGAAGACGCGTCGTGACACATTGTACGTATGTGGGGCACCCCTGGGAGGAAGGATGAGGCGAGAGGAGACAGCGGTCGTCTCATGGAGCCATAACAGTGCAAATGGCAGGGTCCCTACATTTTACTTGGGTTCTCTCCCGTAAGGTCAGGACAACGACATACTCCCCTGCTGCGATACAGAAACGGGCCCAGCAGCCGGTTAGCAAATGGTCCAAGTAGCAGGTTCGAAGACCGGCAACCAACATACTGGAGGAGGAAGTAATTTTCTCAGGACATATCCTGCCATACACCGTCGATACACCTCTTACACTTATACCTCTTACCCTGAAAGAGACCACTATAAGGGCGATGATGTGAAATGACTATTGAGATGAAATGAGGGACAGGAAATTCGGAGGATGTAGTTAAAATTGACTAGCGACGTGTGAAAGTCTTTGAAAAAACTCATGAGTCAAGTAGGTCGGCCACGGTAATCGAAGCCGGGCCTCCCGAATGTGGGCCACAGAAGAAACCACCTGAGCCATCCCCCTCGGCATATTTTAGGTGAAATCGCGACATCTCATTTTTGAATAGACTGAGCATCATTTTGAAATCTTGAAGTTCTCCGCAGACGATAATATTCTAATGAAGCTATGAGAAATCTGTCTCACGATATACGTGGGCGTGTATCATTCAATGAAAGGGTAACACTGGTTTTGAACTATGAAACTTCTAATAAACTATCGACACTTTAGCAGTAAATTGCTGACCAGTGGAAACTACGTTATAAATGTCCAGTGTTAAAATGTATGATTCTGTAATAATTATTTTATCAAAACAAGTGTGGCAATGTTTTGAACCAAGACGCCGTCTCCTTTAGGACTAACACCGAATCGGCCCCGCGCTTCGTCTTTAACCACCAGCGTTTAGACCAGAAGTGTTCTAAATTATATCCAAAATACACTATTAAGGTTAAAATTGTCTTAAAAATCTCGCTTTCGGTAATTATTCTAATGCCCTAATCCTAGTTCCTAATGCTAGTTGCCCGCCTTGGTAGCGTGGTGGTAGCATGTCTGCCTCACGTGCAAGAGGTCTTTTTTTTTATTTTTTTTATTTACGTCCTCCAACATTAAGTCATATCGGACGGTGAATGAATTGGATTAAATGATGCTCACACGATTCCAGGGTCCATGGAGCTTAGAGTTACCCGACATTCGTCTTGAAGGATAAGGGAAAACCCCGGAAAAACCTTATCCAGATAACTCACCCTGACCGAGATTCGAACTCGGGACCTCTTGAACGTGAGGCAGACATGCTACCATCTACGCTACCGAGGCGGGCGTTAAAGGGGTCCCGAGTTCGAATCTCGGTCATGGTGAGTTACCTGGATAAGGTTTTTTCCAGGGTTTTCCCTTATCCTGCTAGGTGAATGTTGGGTAAATCTAAGCTCCATGGACCCCGGACTCATTTGAGCATCATTTCAACCATTCCATTCATCGTCCGATATGACTTAACGTTGGAGGACGTAAATTACACAAAAAAAGTGCTAGTTAACACATCATTTCTACTTTTCTAATATCTGCTGCACCTAATTCTGCGAATTGGCCTAAACACCCAACTGTCGCTAACTGCTGTAATTAATGTCCTTTTACCCCTAACCAAATTTGACATAACTTCATAAAACATTCATATTTAAAGAAATTCTGATTTTCTTAGTGCCTTATTAATTCCTTCTGGATAATTTGTCATGGTTACACCTTCTTCATTTGTTAGTTTTACTATAGATAATTTACTTAATTGACCCATATTTTGCGTGTCATGTGTTATATGAAGAATTACATTTGGTATTGCTTAAGAAGAATTGATTTCGTTAGTATCCATTGTTGTGATTGTCTGCCGGTCATCGCTTCTCATGCTAGAGGCCACAAAACAAGGGTCCCTTTATTTAAAATGAGAATGAATGCTGTTTCTTGAATGAGACACGAAAGCAGACAATTTCTTTGCGGTAATGAAACACACAGCATGGTATTGCACGACTAATGAGTGGCGCTTGATGCATGGCCAGACCTAATGGGTTTTCTAATTGGTTTCTGTTTCTCTTACCATCCAATTACTGTAAACGTGAATCGTGTTTGAAACAAAATTGTCGTTGTTGCTAAATTTCTTTGAAACACCACTCAGCATTATTGCAATCAAGGTACAGACATTGCATTTGTTTTGACTTTTACTATTTGGTGGCGCTATCTTCATCACAGAAATGCTCCCAATGTCACACAGTTTTTTTTTTTTTGCACAAAATACTGTTCAAAGTGATAGAAATGTGCTCTTTTTTACGAATAATAGATACATTTTTAATAAAAACCTCTGATATGTTATAATTACACGACTCTTTCTAAACAAAGTGTATTTTTACACCTCTCTCCATGTGCGTACGTCTGTGTGTAAAGATATACATATATATTCAGTTATACTCAGCTTTGTACATAAATTGCGATCTCAAAATGTGTTCTTATAATAAAATATTCAAGCTGTCTTCTGCGCCTTAAACATTTTTGCCGAACTAAAATGCTAATCCTATACTATGGCTTCGGCGATTGTAAATCACATTTGTTGAAAATTATTCTAAAATAAGATCGCAAAAGATGGCAGCTCATCTTCTTTATGAATAACTTAAAGCACAATATCTCGTGTACGATATGTGCAAAGCAATGCATAGATTTTGCATCTAAAGGGAAATAACCCAGCAAAATTGAAAGTAGTAACAAAAGAGGAATAAAGGATCACGTAAGTAATTTCAATTACTTGGGATGTAAGATAATGTTATAAATTCCGATTAAAAATTAAGAAATTACGAGGTATGTCCAGAAAAAAGCTCTGTTTGGTAATACAATTCAATTCTGGACAGATAAAGAAAAATTATTTATTGCACAAAATTCTGCAACTCTTAAACTACTTTTAAACATAACTGCCGAAATTTTGTAGGCATTTGTCATAGCGAGGCACAAGTTTTTGTACACCTTCTTTATAGAAGTTTGCCACCTGTGTCTTCAACCAGTTGGGAACATTTTCTTTCAGTTTTTCGGTAACAATTTCATGAACTAGTGATCGTGAGATTTGGGGAAATTCCATAGCGAGAGCACTAATTGTAAACTTGCGGTTTTCCTGGATCTTGTCATCAATCGCGTGAACCAGTTCTTCTGTAACCAAAGATGCCCGCCCACTTCGTTCTTCATTATGTACTTCACTACGTCCTTCATTGAACTGTCGGACCCAGCTTCTCACCATTGTATCACTCATCGTATTTTGTCCGTAAACATCGCAAATTTGCCGATAAATTTCAATTGGTTTCACTTTCAGAAAACGAATCACAGATCTGATTTCACAAGCGGCGGGATTTTCAATCAATACCAACATTGTAAACAAGCATAACAAAGGGTACGTGGCTGACAGCGATCTCACAATAGCGCATGTTTCTTCTCCTCGATACAGAGCGTCTACCACGCATGTGCGGAACTGCGATCGCAGCGCTGTAGAGGAGATAAATAGAAACGGAACTTAGTTTCTGGACGCCCCTTGTATTGGAAATAAAACAGCAAAGGATGCTACTCCGGAGATGTGCAAATGAGTAGAAAAGGTAAACGTAGGATAGATGTAGTAGAAATCATATTTGTATGTTGAACTGTTCCCAGATGAAATGAAAATAATGGTATTACGAATGAAATTATAATACCTGATAATGATATCTATTAAAAACTAAACAGATTAAGCATAGAAATTTTGTGAGTTTATTTTCAGAATGTGTAGTGAGAGATTAGCTTAATGTAAGACAAATTATAGATAAAGGACAAAAGGCTGAAGAGGTGGATGTTTTAATATTTATATTTGAGCAATATAAGCTTTAAAGCCTACCTTAAAGATGAAGATAAAAATGCTCTGTTGTTTCGGACGCCACATGTGCGCTTTAAAGGGATATACTTTCTAGAGGCATGACTGGACTTAGAGGCCCCCGAGTGGCTCGAGATTTATGGGCACGGCTAGTCGCTAGTTACGAATAGTCCTATCCGTGACCGTTAAGGACCCCGTCCATGTTGACACTCATTGTAACCCGGTTTTGGGTGGTGTTTTCGGTCTCGCCTTCACCCCTTCTTCAAAGAGGTAATGTCAGAAGAAAAAAGGGTCATTCCTGCCCGCTAGGACTGCTCTGTCGTGGTTTTGGGGCCTCCTTTGAAATCCTAACATAATATGCATATAATTATAAATTGTGAGGTTAAAAGTTGTACTTGCGATATTATGATTTATATTGTTTCATTGGTTTTATGTACTAATTAGAGTTTTGTATCTAATTACGCCTTATTTGCATTTACACAATCCGTGGAACCACTCTCTTGCGTTTAAAGGTCACGTATCTGATTCCAGAGGTCTTATCTGCAATGAAAAAGGCCTATAATGTATTACATTTAGTTGATTCTCTCCCTGCATTCATTTATATTTAAATGACTTGCTTATTTTGCTTACATCATTTTAATGGTTGTAGAATTATTTTTATTATGGATTTAGAAGACTGTGGTGTGTAAAGTGGCAGGCAGATCTTTAGAAGGCTGACGATTTTGACATTCTGGGCTGCTTGTACGAGGTCACGAAAAACATCAGATTGGTGCCATATCAATACGAGAATGTTAACCTTTTTTTATTTGTTCTACTTATACCCCGCCTTTAACTCTAATGGTTATATCGCCGGAACATCTCAAAGGTGTATTCAGTGGGTTTTAACCATTAGATCACGCACACATTCGCACTCTCATTCATACTTCCAG
The DNA here is from genome assembly GCA_030765055.1 of Mantis religiosa. Classification (NCBI taxonomy): domain Eukaryota; kingdom Metazoa; phylum Arthropoda; class Insecta; order Mantodea; family Mantidae; genus Mantis; species Mantis religiosa. Next base: position 116,088,122 of record CM060957.1, on the reverse strand, counting down.
ACTCTGGGGAAGATGAGAAATTATCTTGGTCGGAGAGAAGTCCCCATCCCCACGGCCAGGAATCGAAACCGGGACCCCCAGCACGTCAGGCACGTGCCCTACCGACTGAGCTACGGGGCTAGTCTATTGTAAGAGTAAACACAAAACCAATGAGCACCTGGAAGTGTAAGTGTCACAGAAATAGACGTGATGTAGATTGTATGCTTTAAGGAGATCACTTATTTTGTGTATTAAGTTTTGTCTTTTATGGTCTAAGAGCTGTACAAGATTATACAGCTTTTATTACACAAAAGCAAGGGTATTCACAAAAATTTAACATATTAAATTTATGGTAATTCAATATGTTAAAATAATTTCAGTAAAATAAATTCAGACATTTTAGAGAAATTAAAAAAATAAATAAAAAATCCAGATTAAGTATAAATTTATAACTTCCTCTGAAATCTCATATATAGTTATTTCTAAAATGTCAAAGATTGAATCTATTACTTGCTCCCACAGCAACATTTGGAGCACTGACTTTTTGCCAGCCAATGCAGTGTGGTTAAGCC
>CM060957.1:115985071-116082571 GCA_030765055.1 Mantis religiosa | reverse complement strand
TGGAGCCGAGTAAAAGTTTTAAGGTGCAAGCCGCTGCATCATCTGTCCACCGTCAACCAACACAGTCCTGCAGATGTCCTAAAATATGAAAGACTGGGATGAAATGAGTGGAAACGGGAGTAGAAGATTTGCGATAGAAGACACACAATTTTAGTATTTGACTTGCCCACCAGGAAAGATCAGAATGGAGGACCATTAGGGATCGAACTTAGGACTTTACAAATAAGAGCTTTTTGCTTTAACGCGGAGCTATTGTTCTCGGTTTTAAAGGTTCCTAAGTAACCTTTTTTCTTTGTCTCTAGGTCAAACCTCGACGGAAAAATTCCTTACGGTATTTTTCCTTTCGCTCGTTCGCTTCCAAATATTCCTATCTTTAAGAATGATCATTATTTTCTGGTTATGGTTTATTATTATTGCTATAATTACCCTTATTATCTAAATTGTTATAACGTTCATCGCTACGCAGAACGTACTGCTTCAGGCCTCTCTGAACGACATAACGTTTTCCTGGTCTTAATTCTACATAACTTGTGGCTTGACATGCATACAGTAGCTGAAGACGCATGTCGGTTCACCGAGCTCCCATCCACTCTCTTAAATCCGTACTCCAACTACCTCACGTCATTTGTAATTTAGTCTCTAGCTGTATAAAAGACTTGTCTGTTGCTCTAAAAGTGACGTCAGGACGAAACGAGGTTCGCTACAGAATCTTATTTCTTGCAGAATATGAAATTATTTCACATTAGTCACCAGTTACAATAAATATCGGAGGTTTCCTATAAGTACAAACTTTATTAACTATGTGCTAAGCCCAACAACTTCATCTCTGAGCGTTAGAGTCAAATGTAAGCCAAATGGTTGTTGAGCGATTTGCCAAACTTTGTCTCTGTTACACGGCCAGAAACACGCTTTCCTCAGATACCCTCACCAGGAAAGTACCTACATGGGGATAGAGAAGAACTTTTCTGGAGCACCTAGGATGTTTCCCTAATAGTAGGTAGCACACAGAAGTGAATTGGTTCTTGAAATTTTGAAAAATGGGAAATTTTAGGTGTTCTCGAACATGAAATTGCTAAATTATCTCTCAAGAGCTCTTCATATTCCAGTAGCTCTCTCTCTCTGGAATGTATAATTAGTCCACTTGCGTGAGTGAACAAAGCGGGCTGTAATAGACGTCTCATCGCAGCTTGTCCTTATTCATGCTCCAAGAGTTTGCCACTGCGTTATTTGACAGATATCACCATTGAGGATTACGTGCGTGATTACACGTCAGTAGAAACTGAAGTAGTTCTCCCAAGAGAGGCATTGTTCTCTCTAATTGTATACTTCAGATATTAGTAAGAACCATCTTCTTTGTATAATCACATTCCTCTTTTATAAAATGTTTCAAAAGTTACTCAAAAGATGGTCGAAAAGCTTCTAAATTGAAGAAATGATATTAATTAGAGGTGCATTGTTATTTTCCAATTTATACGTTAGAAATTAATTTATCCTGCTACATTACCGAACAACTTTTTGAGATAATCATAGCATTTTATTCTTTATTGTTTTACTATTAGCAGATGACCTATCTAACCAAAAATTCTATAGAAATATTTATTTGCAAATAATATTTCAATCCATATATCCATATGCTTTTAATTTATGTACAACGTACAATAAGTAGAGAAAGTACGCGTATTGCATTCCACCCAAAATTTTACGTAAAGGCTTCACCGAAGTATATATTTTGGGGTCCTGTAAATTAAAAAGGACATACATATTTATGAAAAACGCAAGACTAATATGAAATACTCATAAAACGCTTACCGCTACAATTTCTGATGTTACACTCATATTACTTTCTCTACAAAATTTTGAACAAAATGTTCTTAAAGACGCTTATTCTCCTATTTTCTTTAGAGCAATAGGATTAAACAAATGTAGAATTGGCATATTGGCTCGGACTATAGCTGTTGTGACTAGGGGAAGTAGGTAAGTTGGAGTTTAGGATGGCAGAGCAATAACAAATGCTTGGATTAACAATAACAATATAATGAAGGATTTCTAACTAGTTTCAATGTGGCGTTTGCTTTACAATAAGTGGGGGCTTTGCAAGCTAAATACATTGTTATGGCCGAGTTGGGTAATAATTTGTAGGTCTTACCTTGGGAGATGTGTCGACAATGAGCGAGCAATGGTCGAGTCCAGGACGCCACGCCGGCCAAACAAAGAGAGCCCCCGAGTCGACCCTCACGTCCAGTTATACTTTGAGGCATTTCCGGAAGCGTTTTGCAACATGGCGACGGCAATATTGAATATATGTAGGCACGTAACGTATTTAGAAGTCGGTTTCCGGGAGGGGGGTGGGAGGGTCCAAAAGTTCTAGGTTGAATGATTTGCTTTTAGTAAATAATTAATCAGGAATGTGCTTTTATCATGTTAGTAAAAAGTAAAAACACATGTAATATATTATAGTCACATGACTTTCTCCACCCAAGCTTCTACAAATTGTTCTTGGAAAAGTTTGTTTTTGTCTTGTTTCTTTGAATAAACTGTGTAGAAGGGCCTTGCACATTGCACAATTTTTGTCTTATACCTGGGATAAAGTGATATAAGCAGTAATCAGATATTTAAAAAGCGAAACACTGATTGACGCATTTGAAGTATAAGTTCTCCTTGAATGAAAAATGGAGTAGGAACTTAGAAATTAAAAATGACATACCTATAAGTAAGTATGTGGGAATTGTAATCAACAAATTATCAAATATTGGAATTGGTTAACTTTGCAATACATTATTATAATTGACATTATTTGTGTATTTTGACGAGTTCTATAGCTGCCGTGCAGTAACTTTTCGTTTATCTCTTAAATAACTTAATGTCTGCCTGACAGTGAATAGAGATTTTAAGATGAGAAGCTTGAAGAAACTTCGATTTATTTTAAACTAGGTTTCATTTCAAACATTTATTAAAAATTTGAAATGATAATTCATTTGGGGGGGGGGATCCGGACCCCCTGGACTCCCCCTTAAATACGGCCCTGAATATATCCTGCCATGGCCCTAATTTCCAATTGAAAAAGCCAATAAGCAGAGCGCATTTGCATTGTTCCAGAACATCCCTATGACGTGAGCAGGAGCAAAGCTCCATGTTACTTAGTGCAACTCTGCATGTACACCAGAGGAAGCTGATGTCATAGTTTCCACGGGATTTGCCATAGGAAAGAGGAGACCGCAGTCTTTCTCTTAACAAAGCTTCTGTACTTTAAGAAACTGTAAAATGAAATTCCAGCTAAAGCTCAAATGTCCCGAACAAAATATTCTCAAAAGCATAAAGTTACAGCACCCTCCAACTACGCACGTGGCAATATTATATATTTTCTTGCAATACAAGCTTAAGCTATAGTAAGTCTTTTAAGATATGATCGTTGTGAGATGGCTTCAAGTTCCGCTGTTACCTTGCATGACCCGAAGAGGGAACGAAAAGAAATGAGAAAATAAACTCAAAAGTTAACGGAAAGTATACATATTGCAAAACTCATATCAATAAAACGGAATATCTTAGAAACTATTAATTAAAATGAGAAAGAAAACGAAGCAACTGTATTGATATAAAATATTTTGTGTCGTAAAACTTTGTTCATCTCTGAAACAGTTGTTAATGTTAAGTGCCAGAGCGTTTTTGGATTTATTAATTTAGGATTAATGTTAATATGCACAAGAATTGAGAATGTTAAATTCAGTGGGTCATGAGATGCAATACGTTTACAAAATTATGTAATACTTTATGATTGGTAGTTCTAAAAATATTATGTAATGTGTTGAGGTAGACCAGTGAAAATAAGCTTATTTGGCAGTTACAGAAACGAGAGGTAAAAATCAATAGTTGGATAAAAAATAATGGCGTCGTTTGCATCGTGATCTCAACGGGAGTTGACGCGTGTGATAGTGCTAGATGTTTGCAGAAGTCTGGTTGCAAACTAGAGAATTTGAACTGTCTTAATTATTCACTAACGGGAGAAAAGTATTATTTTAAATTGTGTAATTATATTTATTTAAAATACCAATCATATTGAAATTGAGTTTCGGATGTAACTTAAAAATCATTTTTTTTTCAACTTTTTTGATTTGCTTCACAATAAGTTCCCATACTCCAACTATCTGATACCACGACAAAAATCAAAGATTTCATTAGCTTAAGGAGAGCAGCCGGAGGAATTCCAGAGATACAGCAACGAGGAATTCTGAGAGTACCATCGTCATCCATGCATTCCCGCAGGAGCAGAGAAATACTGCTACATCTCTAACAGTTTATCATTTATGCAAAAGTCATTCAGAATGAAGAGGATATGAGAAATTCTCAGCTTTACTTCATTTAGCATAACAATTTCTTAAAAATATGAATTTTTTACAAGGTATTTAGAATAAAATTTTAGAAAGTCTTCCATGGAAAGAGTGGCTTGGGAATAAGGATTTTCTTAAAAATCTTTGTGACATAACTTGCTATTTTCGTTTTTGAGTTATGTTGTTCGCTTACAGACACACAGATGTTTGTCTAAGAGCGCTTTATTTTGGATTCAGGTATTCTCGTAAAAGTAATGCAACTAAAATCTTGGTACTTTTGGGATTATGGGGACCTCAAAACATGTATCTCCATGATGCCTCATTCTCAAAGATTGGATGGAATGCAATAGTATCTCTACATACTGCGTATGCGGCAGAAAAGATTGAAAGCTTTTGTAAGAATTTTCTGTAGAAGCTGAATATAAATAAACATACCTACTGATGGAGTAACTGATGGAATATAATATGTGAATTCTTTTTTTACTAAAGTTATAGTGTAAAACATAAAAATAACGATAATGGTGCATATAACATACTAGCACTAATGCATAATACTGAGAGACCCAAAAACATCCGAACCGGCTGCGCGGTGTTAGACCTCTCCGCTACCTCGGCGCTCCTTACCGTCCGCCGCTGTCATAGAAAGGCGCGGATGAATGCTTACAGTATTTTTTAAAACGATTTTTAAAGGCTTTACTTACCCGTATTATTAAAGGAGATGCTGAAACTGGCCATTGCCGTTGTTCATACATGTTTTGGAAACTCTTTAATAAACTATCCATCACTCGCCGTAGTTCACATTGAGGAATGCTGGCTGTTTCCTGGCGGAGATTTTGTTTTAATCCTCCCAAGGTGCGTAAGATTCGTCTTGTACAGTTCATGCTTTAAGTTACCTCAGGATATCGCAGAGGGTAAGGTTGGAAGACCGAGGCAGTTACAAATTTCAACTAATAAATTGTTCCTGAAACACATTTTCACTTGTTCTCAAGGAAAGATTAGCTGCACGAGCTGTTGCGGAGTCTTGTTGAATAAATGGCAAAATCACGCTCTCTGTCTGTTATTCTCTTAAGAAGGGGGCAAAGTTGTATTCACGTATGTATGGGTTTCAACTGTTGACTAAAAAAAAAAAAAAAAAAAAAAAAAAAAAAAAAAAAAAAAAAAAAAAAATCTCTGCTAACAAAGAAATGGTAGCATTTCTCTACGAGAACTATGACGAGTGATGGACAGTTTCCAAAGGAGTGCCAAATATACATGAACATCGGCGGTGGCCAGTTTGATCATCTCCTTTAATAACAGGGTAAAAGCATTTTTTAAAAACAGTTTTAAAAGTATGCAGGGTTTCATTCGCACGATTTCTGCATAGGTCATTCAAAAGTTAGTGGCAACATTGCCTGTGTTTAGTGCTCTCAGCGATAAATCATGTAAGGTGACAATAATGAAAAATAAGAGAATCTAATGTTTGTTAGCCGTGAGCATGAAAACAATAATTTTATTTAATAACATGTTTTTAGTAAGCTTAATTTAGTGCTCTAAATATGTTAGTAAATCAAACAAAGATGCTTCATTAAAATTCAGGTTGCAAGAGGTATCAATGCTCGACAATGCCATACAGAATTATTGGAAGCTTGTGGCAAACAGACTATACCATATTGTACCGTAGCTAGCTGGGTGAATACATTGCGTAGAGAAAGGGAAGACGTTCATCTAAAACGTGGAGCTGGCAGACTGCAATCAGCAAGTGATGATGTGCATGTGAATGCTGTTATAGCACTGATGGAAGAACATCGTTGTTGGACTTATATTGAACTAACAAGGGAAGTTGCAGTTGCTCCTGGTACGATTCTCCACATACTCAAGAAGTTGAAGATGAGGAAAATGTGCGCTCGATGGGTTCCACAAAAACTTACAGAGGAAACAGTGTGGCAGAGGAAGCATATTCCATACTCCCCAGGTATGAGCCCATGTGATTTCAACCTTTTTGTGAAAATGAAATTACCACTTATAGGAGTTTGCTTTAAAACCAGACAATTACAGCGGCAGTAAGGCAGTCTGTTCGAGTTATAGGACAACAAGACGCTGTGGATGGCATCCGTCGGCCACCTGATGTGTGGAGGTGAGTTCATGTAGGAGGAGATTACTTCTGAGCACAGCAATAATGTGACTGCTACAAAAATGTTTGATTTTTTATGTTCTTTTTTGTAATTTACGTCCTCCAACGTTGTCATATCGGACGATGAATGGAATGAGTGAAATGGTGCTCAATTGAGCCCAGGGTCCAAAGAGCTTAGGGTTACCTGACATTCGTCTTTCAGGATAAGGCAAAAAACCTTATCCAGATAACTCACACTGACCCAGATTCGAACTCAGGAGCTTTTCAATGTGAGGCAGACACGCTACCACCACGCTACCGAGGCGGGCTATTTGTTGTTAATTGAAATGTCGCCAATAATTACTGAATGACCTAAATATGATAGCGGCAGACGGTAACGAGCGCCGAAATCGCGTATAGGCAAAATACCACGCAGTCGGTTCGGATGCTTTTGGATCTCTCTGTGCAACAGTTTGGTTAAGAACGTGTATTCCAAAGCTTTAGAATCTTTTGGGAATGGAGTGCATTAGAACAAAAAAGCATCTAATATGAAATACTCTACTGGCTCATGAATCCTTTGAGAATGGATGCATGCTATTTTCGCCTTTATGTTTGCTTCCTCTATTTGTATCATTCTTGTCATAAAAATTTCCTAATTTCTGTAATTAGTGCCATCATGGGAATATTCATATCGTAAGCACACTTTACGGTGCAGAAAGTTTTCTCATATATATCACGAAAACCTCGCATTTATAAAAGGTAATGCAATTATTCGACACAGTAACACTACTTTTATAGCTTAATGAAGCATATGTCTTGTTTCATACACCAAACGAAAGTTTCTCAGCTAGTTGCACAAGGTTCGATTTCCAAAGCGCGTGCTCATGCACGCACACTCGTTTTAATTTAAACTACAGGGAAATGTAACAAAAGAAATAAAGAACATAATTACAGCGGTTAGAAGCACCGACCGAATAAGCTAGAGTGGGTAGGGGAGTTTGGAATTGTGCAATTACACTCTCAACAAGACAGTATAATGCTACACATATTCTGCTCTAGTGTGCAATACATATTCATTATTCCCTAAATGGTTGGAAGGGGATTCGGTAATACTCAAGGGGAAGAAGAACCCACTCATATTTGTTAAATATAAAACCGTTAAAATGAAAGGGTGGGTGGAAAATGCTTATCAGAAAAATGGAGATTGGTGCTTGCATTACCTGAATCTACATGTTTAATCAATATCTGTATTTGTAATACAAACAATGTGTACAAATAGATAACTAAATTAAAATCTGTTGCACTCACCTTATTTACACTATATACTCTTGTTAATAAAGCTTATTCTCATATTAATTTTTGTTAATCGGGTTGAATGAAAAAGTACTTTGTTGTATGTACACTTTCTTGTAGCTATAAATGGATACAGAAGGTTGCAGTGGGTCGTTTGATATGACTATAAAATTCTACCCTTTATATTATTGCGGGAGAAAAATATCAAGTTGAAATTTTTAACTGAAGAAAAATATTTGAAAATTCAAATTAAAGAAAAGAAATATTTCATTAATGGTAAATTGCTTGGTGCTTACACTGTTTGTGTAGTACATTTTTGTGTATCTCTTATTGTTTAATAACAATTATGCAATTGTACACTATTTACGGTAGTGAGGAAACATTCTTTATAAAGGTATTAGGCCATTCGAATTCAACTGAAGATATACTTTTTAAATTAAATACATTAAATATGTGGTAGGAAAATGAAAATAACATTAATAAACACACAAAAATGTGCAGGCAAGCAGAATATTAAATTATACTAATTCTGGTGCGATGTTTACGAAAACATGTTCAGATTTTTCTATCAGGCATGGTTTCGTAATATTTGGGTGATCTCACATAACAATTATATACTCGGCGCTCTTAATATTCACGCATTATACATCTTCCCCAGATCTGTATCTGCCACCGCCTTATGGCAGAAACTATCGGAATTCGACAGATCTTCATCTAATGAAGCAGTAGAACCATCTACATCCAAGGATGCTGCTTATATTCCAGAAGAAGAAGAAGCGGAAAAGCCACACTTAATTACACAGGTGGAAAACAACAATCTGGTACGTGACTTATATTTACCCAAGCAGTTAGCCGAACTTCTCGGATCTTGTCTTCAACAATGGAAGCTGTTAGATGAGGATTTGAGGGTGACTATGCATAAACGATATGCCACTAAATGTCCAAAATGCAGAGGTAATATTATTTGCAGATGATACAAACGTACTGATAAAAGCAAACTGTGACACGGAACTTCAGGAAGAAATAGACAATAACACAACAAAACTAGAATCCTGGTTTAAATCCAACAGACTTTTAGTACATACAGATAAAATAGTGGGTATGAGTTTTCATATGAACCAAAATAGAAGTGACACAACAAAACCACCAATAAAACTGGAGGGAGAGATGATAAAGTATCAAGGGAAATCGCAGTTTCTGGGAATACTGATAAGTGAAGATCTAAAATGGGAAGCACATATAAACAAACTAACCAAAATACTTAGAATGGGATGTTACATCAGAAATGCACTAAAACAGCACAAGCCCACAGGTTCTAAGAACTGCATATTTTGAACAAGTCCATAACCATATTCGATATGGAATAATATTCTGGGGTGCTGCAACCAAATGGGAAGAGGTTTTCAAAATGCAGAAGCGAGCAATAAGAATAATGATGAGCAAGACAAGTAGAACATCTTGCAGAGAGTTATTCAAAAAATTAAAGATTATGCCTGTAGCCTGTATATACATGCTAGAAGTAATTTACTATGTTCAACAGCACAAACATAAATTAATCAAAAACAGTCAGTTACATGATCATCAAACAAGACATAGGGGAAACTTACACATTCAACAATATAGAACTAATTTAGCAAAGAATAGTGCACTCCACAATGGTATAAAACTATACAACAAATTGCCATCGAATATAAAAGGTATCAAAGATAATAACGTATTTAAAAACAGCTTGGGTCATTCCTATTACATAACTCATTTTATTCAGTGACTGAATTCCTAGACATGTAATGTACAGTTATTAGTTTGATTAACTATTGGAATCTTGATTTTAAATGTATTTTAGTAAATTGTCTATTTATCATTTTAGTAAATTGTGTATTTATCATTTTAGTAAATTGTATATCACCTTGATGAAGCCATGAAAATGTAAAAATGTTTTTCAAAAGGTGAATAAAGAATACAATACAATACAATACAATACAGTGTTCAGGAACAAAAATAGCGGTTTATTGCAGTATTTCACAATCACAGACAGTGGTGTCTGTGTATGCAGTGATGTGAGTGGATTAATGTTGATATTAGGTATTATACATAATGCTGAAGGGTGGTGACTATTTATTGACAGTTCTAAAATAAGTTTGAAGGTTGTGTTACTACATAATGGCAATGAGCTGCCTTCTGTACTTGTGGCATATGCTGTGCCAGTGAAAGAAACTTAAGGAACTATGTGCCACATTCTTCAAGCCATAAAATACGAAGATCACTGCTGGTGTATTTTCAGAGACCTTAAAGTCATTGGTCTTTTAATGGGATTGCAAAGCGAATTTACCAAATTTCCGTGTTTCCTCTGCATATGGGACAGTCGCGATAGGGAAAAGTACTATAAAGTTAAGGAGTGGATAGGAATAAAGAAATTCATTCCGGGGCAACAAAATGTAAAATTTAAATCATTGGTTGACCCACAGAAGATGTTTCTTCCACCTTTACACATTAAATTAGGGCTGATGAAGAACTTCGTGAAGGCCTTGGACAACAACGGTGAGGGTTTCAAACATCTTAGAACTGTTTTCCTGCTCTGAATGACGCCAAATTACAAGAAGGAAGAATATTCGTTTGACCTTAAATCAGAAAAGTGATCAGTGACAAAAATGTCGATACCAAATTAAATGTAAAAGAACTTGCGGCAAGGAGGTCAATTAAAGGTGTTGTTCATGGCCTCATTGGTAACCAAAAGGATGCAAATTATAAACAGCTGGTACAGAATCTTCTTCAAACATATCAGAAATTGGGGTGTAGGATATCTCTCAAAATTCATCTTCTACATTCCTATTTGGACGTTCTTCCGGAAAATGTAGGTGCAGTAAGTGATGAACAAGATGAACGTTTTCACCCAGACTTCCTGCAAATGAACAACGTTATAACGACAGAAGGGACGCATGAATAATTTATGGTTTCTCATAAGAGAGGATATGACACATAAAGGGTAAAGTCTGAAGCGATCATTCCCTTTAACCACATAAATGTGAGTAGCCATTTTATTTTAATTAACAAATTTTCCACTGAAATAAATAAACCTATTAACGAATTTGAGAGCTTTTAACGATTTCTTTATTGGAATACACATTCTTGGAGCTGCCGAGATAATTTTGATTTACAATTATCATAATAGGAATTGCAAACGATCTGAGAGTGACACAGAAAAACTGATTGCAGTTTCGAATTCAGCGCATCTAATTCATTAAGATTAAACTTATTTCATTTCTGCAAATTTTTTAAATTAAAATTTGTAGACTAGTGTAATTAGACTATTTTTACATTAAAAGGGACATATTTTGTTGTCGCATTTTTTAAATGTGCTGAGCCAGTGGTAGTATTTGAACGTCCGTTCTTACTGCATACAACACCACAGACGGTGGTTACTGTTGATATGGGAAATAAAATGACGATCGGGAAAGGATATTTAGGAAGGAATCATTCGAGGCTCAAGTTTAAGGTACTTCCCTGGGATTTGAGAGCTTTGAGGACTCCACAAACCATCAGTGAGGGGGACGGGCGGCCTGGTGGGTTTAAAAGCCGCAGACCTACCGCGCACAAGTGTAATTTTAGTATTTTTATGACATTTGTGAATTATGTTGTTCACGCACATTTATGGATGTCTTCTTTTCTAAAAATAATTTTTTTTCTTTTGCGTTCAGATGATCCCAAAGCGTGCTTTTTCGGCGATATGTGGATATAGAGCTTTTAAAAGTTATACTTCCTCTTTAGGTGGTAAGTGTAAGAGGACAAAAATTTGATATGTATGTGCAGTTGTTGATATATATTTTTATACCCATTACATTCTCACCTAATTCTATATATCATAATCATAAAATATATTCATTTCGTCGTTTTACTATATAGAACATATATTTTTGCTTAGGGGTGATTTGTAAAGGAAGAATAAATTAGTAAATCACAAAATGTGGAAAGTACATTGAAACATTTGGTCACGGTGAAGAGGGACTGAAAGAAAAAAGAGGAAATATAAGCTTTCCAACTTGTCTATCAGTGGAACTCTATCAAAATCCAATTAATAGGATTGCTTTGAGGGAGGGAGGGAGGGAGGGAGGGAGGGAGGGAGGGAGGAAGCGAGGTGGAAACATTTAAATACGTAATATTACCTTATTAACCTAAAAATGTGTTACTGTTGGATAGTTAAGAGAGTACATACTGCCATTCTAAAAATCAAAATATCTTACGTACGCACAGTCTCCAAAACATGCAAATATTGCTTTGTTGTCACTGAATTAATATTACAGTATAACAAATGTAGCCTTTTGAAAGCATTGGAATTTTATTATGATTTATCCAACTATCTGCACAGGGCTCGGTTCCAATTAATTCCGACAACTGAAGTTCTATTGTACTTGTAAAAGCATAGATATGCAAAATGGAACATTTCGAATCGGACTAACGAAGTGAAAAATATATTTATGTGAACACTCATCTCTGATGCAATGTATTTCTGATGGTTTAACATGTATAAGAAAATAATTCAGAACAAAGAAGACCTGCAAGGTTACCTACAGTAAATTCAACATACATATTTTATGACATGTAAATAAATATTTTAAATATATTCTGTTGTAATGAAATTTGTGAAGAAGAGAGAGTGAAATATATTTTCCATATAAAGGCAGATCTAGAGGGATTTCCTTCCTCCCTTCCTCCCTAACTCCCTCCCTCCCTCCTTCCCTCCCTCCTTCCCTCCCTCCCTCCCACCCTCCCTTCCTTTCTTCCTTCCTTTCTTCCTTCTTTCTTTGTAGATCCTTAATTAAAATCCGAAACACAATTGTTATGGAAATTATACTGTTGTGCGCCATTGCACCATCTTACTGCATCCATTTTGGCAGCTTATTTTTAAACATTAAAGACAATATTAGCTGAGAAATTAATTCCCGTATAGTTGAATGGTTACAACTGGGGTAATATCACATTTTGATATATTCTGGTTGCTTCAATGAAGAATTGAGGGTATAAATTTTCAATAAATGATATGTGTTTTTCTGCTACATAAAATTGATATTATTTGCATTAAGCTCATATGTCAGTAATTTACATTGGTAATGTTACTACATATGGTTTCATTGAATCACTCTGTATAGGGAATTCTTTGAGCCGGATAGTGGCCGTCTTACGATATGACTGTCGCATTTAAGAACTTACTCCCCACTCTTAGTTTTCTAATACAGACAACGGCTAATTATTCATGTTGAAATCCATAACCGTAACGACGTATAGTTCTGCATTTGAATATTTTATCTTTTTGAATGAAAGCTGAAACTTCGGCATAAGTTGCAGAACTATTTGTGCCAGACATTAGTTTAAATACAAGTACCATTCATCTGTAGTGGAAAAAGTTTCTGCAAAGCAAGCAATTTCAAGAACAAAGAATCACATCCGTGTAACTGTTTTAATTCTTTTATCACCCATAAACTTTACCTTTCTCAGACGTCGGTGTTTTATCCTTAGGTCTGGTTTACTTAGTATGGAGGAATGATTTATAAACCTGTGCCACTCCCAGTCGCTTCCTACATCTTCCCAAGCAAGCACAGAAATGCGTTTAAAAGCCTTTGAGGTCATCGTCACCGTTCTACATTTTTATAAGTAGCAAAATATAGGTAGGAAAAATACAGTAAGATGTAACAGTAAGAAATACAAGTTTAAAGATATCTTTAAGAACTGTCCTGTGGAGGAGGATATTTCTGCTTTTCCGCTTATTTATTCACAAAAAGGGTTTGCAGTGGGTGTGTCAGCTGTACACCAAAGTTTGATACGAAAAATATTTTACATTTGCAACCAGAAGTAGCTATTACATGTTTTTCAATAGATACAGACAATTTTATCTTGCTTTCTTCAGAATTTCCACAGTTATTTGTGATTTTTATTTTCCCGGTAAACATGAAAATTGCATACTTAAAAGAAGTAGGATGTTAATGTTTACTATACAAAGTTAAAAATATCATTCAGTTCTCATTTCGAGCTATGAAAATTAATTAAAAAACCTGATATTAATCACGATTTGGTTAAGAATGTTTTACTAACTACCAACATTTTAGAGTGAAAGTAACACTGGTTCTTCTCATGAGTGTAGCTGTAAGGAATGTGTTGATGTCAACTCTAGCGTTATCTGAGAAAGATTACGGCCAGTCTTTGGCATACCAACAAAGTTTAGGCATTTTAAAATTGTAGTAATTTTGTGCTTATAACCCTCAGATATTTACATTGCGGGATATATTTAAAATAGCTAGTAGTCTGTTATGACATCACTGTGAGTTGCTTGAGATACTGTATCCCCATCCCCCTCCAGAGAGCATTACACCCCCGCAGTCCGGAATGTACGTTAGAATTAATAATAATTGATATAACATATACTCTGTGGATATTTAAACTACATGTAGCCAGTTTCACAGATTTATGAGATATCTATCAAAGCCTTGTAACTAACATCAAATATGGACGGCGAAAGAAATTTTTACACTAAAATTTAGTAGTTGCAGACAAGAGATCCTCACTGATCTGAAAACATTGTACCTCTATGCTGAAACTTCTTTTCTTGAAATAAGAATTTGGAATAAATAATATTTAATTTAATATTTTATACCAAACTTAAACTTCATTAAAATATCTAGCATCTGAATTAAACCTCATATGAACTAGTATTAGTATTAATCTTATGGACAGTAAAATATTTTTATTGTGTAAGATAAGTTAATCTTTCTTCTTTCAAGTGAATTTCGAAGTGTTATATGAATCATGCTATATTTTATTTTTATGTTTTCACTAAATTATTATGAAATTTAGTTTGTACTTTAAAAGAAAATAAAAAAAATTTCAAATGAGAAATGAATTCTTTAAGATTACCACCAATGAAACTGGTCCCTGGAGATATAAAGGCTGCACTCTACATTTTGTTACTATAGTGAGTACATAGTGTATGGAAAGATGATATGTGGGTTGGTAGAAACAAATGTCTTATTTGCAGAAATTTAAAACACTCTTTATTGCAGCAAAAAGACGCTTTGTACAAACCTGGCAACAACAAAAAGATGTGGCACACAAACAGCAGTGTTGCCCGCCTCGGTAGCGTAAATGGTAGCATGTCTACCTCACGTTCAAGAGGTCCCGAGTTTGAATCTCATTCAGGGTGAGTTTCCTGGATAAGGCTTGTTCCGGGGTTTTCCCTTATCCTTCAAGACGAATGTCGGGTAACGCTAAGCTCCATGAGCCCTGGACTCATTTGAGCACCATTTCACCCAGCTCATTCACCGTCCGATATACACTCCTGGAAATGGAAATAAGAACACATTGACGCCGATGTGTCAGACCCACCATACTTGCTCCGGACACTGCGAGAGGGTTGTACAAGCAATGATCACACGCACGGCACAGCGGACACACCAGGAACCGCGGTGTTGGCCGTCGAATGGTGCTATCTGGGCAGCGTTTGGGCACCGCCGCCGTCAGTGTCAGCCAGTTTTCCGTGGCATACGGAGCTCCATCGCAGTCTTTAACACTGGTAGCATGCCGCGACAGCGTGGACGTGAACCATATGTGCAGTTGACGGACTTTGAGCGAGGGCGTATAGTGGGCATGCGGGAGGCCGGGTGGACGTACCGCCGAATTGCTCAACACGTGCGGCGTGAGGTCTCCACAGCACATCGATGTTGTTGCCAGTGGTCGGCGGAAGGTGCACGTGCCCGTCGACCTGGGACCGGAGCGCAGCGACAAACGGATGCACCCCAAGACCGTGGGATCCTAAGCAGTGCCGTAGGGGACCACATCGTCACTTCCCAGAAAATTAGGGACACTTTTGCTCCTGGGGTATCGGCGAGGACCATTCGCAACCGTCTCCATGAAGCTGGGCTACGGTCCCGCGCACCGTTAGGCCATCTTCCGCTCACGCCCCAACATCGTGCAGCCCGCCTCCAGTGGTGTCGCGACAGGCGTGAATGGAGGGACGAATGGAGACGTGTCGTCTTCAGCGATGAGAGTCGCTTCTGTTTTGGTGCCAATGATGGTCGTATGCGTGTTTGGCGCCCTGCAGCTGAGCGCCACAATCAGGACTGCATACGACCGAGGCACACAGGGTCAACATCCGGTATCATGGTGTGGGGAGCGATCTCCTACACTGGCCGTACACTTCTAGTGATCGTCGAGGAGACACTGAATAGTGCACGGTACATCCAAACCGTCATCGAAGCCATCGTTCTACCATTCCTAGACCGGCAAGGAAACTTGCTCTTTCAACAGGACAATGCACGTCCGCATGTATCCCGTGCCACCCAACGTGCTCTAGAAGATGTAAGTCAACTACCCTGGCCAGCAAGATCTCCGGATCTGTCCCCCATTGAGCATGTTTGAGACTGGATGAAACGTCGTCTCACGCGGTCTGCACGTCCAGCAAGAGCGCTGGTCCAACTGAGGCGCCAACTGGAAATGGCATGGCAAGCCGTTCCATAGGACTACATCCAGCATCTCTACGATCGTCTCCATGGGAGAATTGCAGTCTGCATTGCTGCGAAAGGTGGATATACACGGTACTAGTGCCGACATTGTGCATGCTCTGTTGTCTGTGTCTATGTGGCTATGCTTCTGTCAGTGTGATCATGTGATATATCTGACCCCAGGAATGTGTCAATAAAGTTTCCCCTTCCTGGGACAATAAATTCTCGGTGTTTCTATTTCAATTTCCAGGAGTGTAACTTAACGTTGCGGCGGACGTAAATTACAAAAAAAAAAAAAAAAAAAAAAAAAAAACAGTGTTCAAGGTCATCTCTTTCTCCGTATCACGTAAACAAACGAAAGATTGCATTACGGTACATCACACAACTCAACTATACTGCACAACTGCAACTCAATTAACAACTAACAACTGACTGACTCCGCTCTAACAGCCTGCAGGGTTTTTATACCTCCACTCATTGTTTTAGAATGCGGTTGAAGCAAAAATTATTGTAACGAATAATATGGGTGGCTCAGGGTTGAGCAATGAAGTTTCTCTCAGGCTATGCGTGAGTATGTATAAGGATGGTTTTAATGACACTGGAATGTCCGTTTCAAACTGGTTTAATGACTGCTTCTTTTTATCATTCCATTAAACTTGAAGTTGCCGACCAAGGGTTACCAATATTTCACTGTTTAGAGTTACTACATGTGAAATGCTTATTAGTCAATAAAACTTAATTTGTTCTTCACGTCTATATTAACCGTCAAATATCTTTTCTCATCGCTTCTGGTCTGCCCTCGACCAAGACAGAAGAATAGGACTGCCGTAATAGACTTCACGACACCGAGTGTCCTCCACAGCTGCGCGTGGGTGTATGTGACTTTCACTTTTTCGAAGCCTTTTGTTCAACCAAAGATTCCCTTTGTGGCTATTTTGTCATGCCATTATGAAGGGTCCGAAGAATACCCTATTCAAACAAAGTCAAGGAATACCATTTAGAACTCTGCTAAGAACACTGTTCCTTACGTTTCTTTTGTTAAAACAACTATTCCCCCCAACTACTATTCGACTCAACTGCCCCTGCACGTGTTGTAACAAAGAACCAACATTCCTTTGAAATCCATTATGATTTTTTACTTATTTCAATACTTTAATTTCGGTATCACGGTAGATTTTTCGAGAAAAATCGCGAAGAAAGAGAAAGAGAGAACTATCCAGGCATCTCTCTCTTTTTTTCTCTCGGCTTCTCTCTCTCTCTCGGCAAGCGTTCAGTGCTGCGCGCCACTATCTTTCTTTTTCTTTCCTGCCCACGCGTATTATTCTGGCTTTGCGGCGGTTCCAACGCAACAATGCGATCAGTGACAATATGCTCAGAGTGAACCGAGGGTTGCCGGTCTCCGAACCGGCTGCTGAGACCGCTTCCGAACCACAGTACGGGAATATCCTTTGTCCTTTGCCTACCGGGGGAAGTTTCCATCTAAGTAAAATGTAGGGACCCTGCTCTCTGCACTGTTGCGCTGTCGTGGTACCTTGGTACGGTCGCTAGGTCTACTTTAGCCTCATTCTTCCTCCAGGGGATGTCTCACTTGGGGGAGTAGGTACAATAGATCAGGACTGATCGTAGTGCCAAATCCCCTCCTTTTATTATTATATTCTTAATATGCAATATTTGAATAGAAGGAGCGAACATTTTGAATACTTATAGATTCGTATATTTTTCACTCTACTATATTTTATTCACTCTCCTTCTTTCCTTGTTCCATTTATACCCCGTCTTTAATTGCTATGGTCATATCCTTTGGAACATACCGAAGGTGTTAACTCGTTATCTTTGTTTTTTTAATCATTAGATCACGCACACATTCACATTCTCATTCGTACTTCCAGACTCTGGGGAAGATGGGGAATTATCTTGGTCGGAGAAAAATCCCCACCCCCACTGCCGGGAATCGAACCCGTGACCCCTAGCCCGGCAGGCAGGTGTATTCACTCTCTTGTTTCATTACCGTGGGGCACAAAGTAAAGTCAAAGTTCGTCCTTTGTTAGCTGAGCTCTTAATATATGCGCGAGAAAGCAAGATAGACTTTTAAATTCATTAGCACAACTGTCCAATAATTTTGAAACCTATTCTATTTTACATGCGCTCGGATGTGCTTTATTGCTGCCATTAATATTAATATTTTAGGGGAAAGTTGAGAAATTATTTGCTTATCGTTGCTTGCAACTTAACCGCTTTTCGCTCGGGTACAAGCAAAAATTAATTATATATATTTTTAACTCTCTTTTGTAATTACTGTATTCAGTGTTTCCAGTGACAGTGTTTGGCTACAAAATGCCTCTTTCTCCTTATCATTTATTATCACTGAAAAACCGAATGTTTTAGGATAACTTTATCTAGTCCTTGTACTAGAGAAAAGGTCAATAGATTTAAATCCCGCTAACAAGCCTTTGCGGGATATACAGATTTTGAAAGAGAAATCTGTCTTCTTGTGTTGGGCCTGTGTTGATAGTAGGTCTTAGCAAACAATTATTTTGTGATTCAGTTTATAATTTTTATGCCACAATTTTGAAACTTGCTTATAAAACTTTTCGACTTAATGTTTTAAATTTAATATCATTTTAAGATCCTTGTTAGACCTTTGTGTCTTCTATTGTATTGCTTAATAGAGTGAAGAGAAGACCCCATAGTTGTAACTACTACCAGGATAAATAAACAAAGAAATAATTAAATAAAAATTATCATAGTTACAGTGTAATAACGGTTATGTAAAACGTTACCAATTATTTGCTTTCTTTATGACATCTTTCTTTATGGTTACCATTAACTATTACCATTTTAACCACGTTTGAATGTGAAAGATGAGAATACAAGCTTATACATTCTAGAAAGAAGTTTGGTGAACAGTATTATCAGTATAGAATACATCCATATTTGCTTCTATGTTCCTGCAAATGAACAATTTTTATAGATTAACTAATTCACCTAATTGAGAATCCAAAACTAAGCTCATCTCGTGCAGATATAACAAAAGAAGTTGTATCAGCATTGCTAACATAAAAACATGATTGAAATTTTGCATAACACACATAAATCTTTTCATAGGATGATGCACATGGTAACGGCATTCTAAAGGTGGTGTTGCTACAATATCAAACCCAATTATTATCAAAAAACATACGTAAATAATCTCAGTGGTTACACAAACTTGAAGGTGTACACACAAGGTGTTAAGGGGTATGCGTGCGCATACTCCAACAGTAACTTTCTGACGTTAAGCTGAAGCACAAACACCTGTACAATTTTCCTCTAAAATGCATGGTTGCATAAATAAAATAAAATTAATCAAAGTTATGATTGCGAATATGTCATCAATCTTAATCATTTACTTTTTAATTGGGATAAAGTAGTAAAGCTACAACAGATGAGTTACTTGTATCTTTAACATGCTTTGCTAAAATTATTCGTTTAGCCACAAAATGATGTTAAAGAACTGCATTCCAGCATGTCTATTGCAATACAGTCGCAGGTTTATGCTTGGCAACCTAACAACATTGGCGTTCGTTTAGAACGGAAGGTCAAGAATGCAGTCAACCCACCCGTGACACAAGGCATAACAGCAGGTTCTGTTAGCCAGTTAGCGTTTCAGACGCGTCCAATGCATTCAGAACTGTGGAGTCATATTTGGTTCTTCCAGCTCGCGAAATCCGTGCACTTTACGCCTAGCATCCTGTACATATATTTCGAGGACCATTTAATTTTGCTGAAGGAGCCAGGTTTAGATAAAATTATTTTAATATTTAAATATTATGGAATAAGTGTATGTAAGAGATTTTATAATCTTTTATTTATATTTGATAATAATCTTGTTACTTTTAACTAGACCCTTGACAGACGACGTCAATGCACATCAATGCTACTCGATTCGGTAAGAGTTGAGGGATAATATGATACTGTTTCCATTACTTCAGAAACCATTAAAATCCCCAGTGTGTAAGCAAAAAATATAGAGCGGGAGACAGATAAATAAATAGAAAGAGAGATGTATAGATACAGGCAAAATAATAGATAACTGACTTAGCGGATTAATTAGCAACGAATGTAGCTATCAGAGATATACTCGTACTATTATAGGATATGTTGCATGTGAGAGATGACATTCGCGCCTTCTAATTGATTACAATTTAACTGCTTATGAAAGCTGTTTGACTCGTGGAATAATTTGTCACAGATTTCTATGAAATTTCGGTGTGTTAATGCGCAAATGCATTAACCTCTTTTTACAGGGTAAAAGAGTGTAAAATGTTATAGAAAAAATCATTTTATAAAAATGTTGATATTGCACTTTATTCATTTAGCATTTTCTTCAGACAATCTTTTTAGAATTTATCAACCGTGTCATTTTACTTATTTATCGGGTTTGCACTTTTTACTCTACGGTGGACGTATTTACCTATTTCTTATAAACATGCATAGGTATTTCCAAGGGTTAAAGCCAAAATAGAAGGAAATGTGGAATGATTTCGCAGGCAAGAAACCATTCACGATATCTCTTTAGTAGATTTAGAATTGTTTTTACGTGCCTCTCAATGACCCTTGGTCTGTGTTGTTTTGCATTCTTTGCTGTAATATTGTTTTCTTTATTTGTTAAGACACTAAAATATTAAAAATGTTCACGGTCATATTTTGAAAGCTCTTAGTTTTATTGTGCTAAATGCTCCATTCTGCTGCTAATTTTTCCAATTGGGTAGGCTTCAGTTTTGTTGACTTTGTTTTAAGGTATTTTGATATTAGAAGATGTGCTTTCTCAGGTATTATTCATGTTCAAATGACTGTGAGACCACGTCGTATAGGGTAAACAAACAAATCTGATTTAGATGTGTTTTTATGGTGTAATAATATTGAATTGAACTATTTATTGTGCACATTCTAAAATAAAACAATCTTTTACCATTTACCATTAAAACTTTTGACTACATTTATTTTTCTTTACCATGTTACGACCTTGGCTTACATGACACCCTGGTCTTCTGCTCTGCTAGGTAGCTCTTAACCTGCATGTCTCCTTGTTACTTAAGTAGCCCCATTCTCCCCCCCCCTATCTTCCTTTCTTATACTGTTTACATTTATTGCCCAATTTTTCTTTTACTTACTGTAAAACCTCACCAATACTTCTTAAATTTTTCCTCCTTTCCCTTTAACATTTTATAGCTACTATCTTCTCTTCTACTTTTCCCCATCTTTCCTCCCAAACCTTTTTCTCCATATTGCAACATCCTCGCATTCTTTTATATAGTGTTCTATATGTAATAATATTAATTTTATTATATGTTTTATGAAATCACTTATATTTGTATATAGAGATTTCTTGTGTGTGTAATTAGAGTGTGGCGATTAAATTAAAACTTACTAAAGCTATTGTTTTCCCA
Organism: Mantis religiosa; assembly: GCA_030765055.1. Taxonomy (NCBI): domain Eukaryota; kingdom Metazoa; phylum Arthropoda; class Insecta; order Mantodea; family Mantidae; genus Mantis; species Mantis religiosa. Next base: position 116,060,949 of record CM060957.1, on the reverse strand, counting down.
TTTCAAATAAAGATATTTTCCTATCACAGACACGTTATTTTTAATAGTATCTAGGAGGTTTTAAGAGAACCCCCTGTATGGACACCATTCATAGGTAGTGCTTTTTCCTTCACTGACAGTTTTCATTATTTCTATGGTGTAGATACATTTCTGGTATACTGTACAGTATCAATTGTAATTCTGTTCTAAAGGGTAGACTCCCTTCCAACTCAATCTGCTTCCGGAAAGCAGTGAAAGTTCTTCAATCAGAGCTTCCTATTTGGGAAAATCACCCTATCTATTCTGTAGGGTCTAAAATCCCCCTTGTTCTGTCACATTTCCATTCGATCTGCATGCATATTAGCGCTTTGGGGTGCGGAAAGTCTGAGCTGTACGTGCAGTTTCCCCCTCCCCCACATAGAAATGGATTCAACTGGACACAAGCCTTTGGTTGTAGCCATGTTGTGAACGTTATCCCGGCACCTTCATTAATTCATACAGCACCTTCGAGAGCTCTCATACTGGATGTCTGAAGATTCAGCATTTGCTAATCTTGCTCCTTTTTGGAGGGTTCACACTTATTTTGTTATGTAAGAAAAGCAAAGCTAGCTCCTTTACCGTAGAGATGATATCCCATTCTGTGTAACCCAATTGTTGATGTAAATTATTCCAAATTTATAAAAAGAAAAAAAAAGTCAGATATGATACATTCATATTTTATCAAGCTTAATTTCTCCCCTGCTTCGGTTCATCGAGATATTTGCGGAAATAGTTTACTTACACATTTCTTTGTAGATAAAAGAGTAATAGTGGAAACTGAATTGATAGAAAGTGCTAGGGATGTTCAATAAAGAATGATCATAATTTTTTACGGTCATAATTTTTTGCATTAAAATTCAATCTTATTATATTATGATAGCTTAATGTGAAACAAACACGCCGTAGTAGCTTCATTTTTGGTACTTCTGGTTCTCGCCTGTGAGAACCAGACAACTTCAGACATGTTCAGTATCGCTTACCGATGCAATGGAGGTAACATGCAGTTAAAGTTGATGTTAGAGGAAGATACGGAGTTTATTTTAAACGTAATCACTGCTGAGGAAACTTGGCTACATGATTTTGATCCTGAGAGCAAACAGCAAAGCTCAGTGTGGAAATCTCCTTCATCACCAACCCCCCCAAAAAGCAAAAGTGGTCGCTTCTGCTGTGAAAGATATAGTCATCTCATTCTTTGATATTAATGGAATGGTATATCAGCATGTTGTACCTGCACACACATCAGTAACTGGACAATATTACAGGGATGTCCTGAAAACATTGGAAGTCCATATCAGGCGCAAAAGATCACATTTCCATGAAGCAGGCTGGATGCTGCACCACGATAATAATGCGCGGATGCATATTGCAAATTTTGTTGCTGAATATCTTGCAAAACTCAACGTGAAGTGTATCCCTCACCCTCCCTATAGTCCGGATTTAGCTCCATGTGACCTTTTTCTATTCCCTAACTTGAAGAAACGCCTTCGTGGGAGGCATTATCCATCATCAGAAGCAGTGGTAAAGGCTGCGGAGGTGATTTTGAAGGATCTCTCAAAAATGGTTTCCAACATGTCTTTCAAGACTGGCAGAAACGTTGGGACAAGTGCATCGCATTCAGAGGAGACCACTTTGAGAAGGACCATCAAAATTATGAGGATGAGTAAAGGTACGTTGTCGAAATAAATTGTGAGAATTCTTTATTAAGCAGCCCTCGTATATAAGGACGGATCGCTAGGGTGTTAAAATTCTATGAACTTTTCAAGAGATCTCGAGAAACTAGGGCAACAGAAGCTTAAAGTCATTAAACAATTGAAACCAATATTAACACATATCTCAGAAATGACTAATGTCAGGAATTACGCTTTTAAGGTATTGAGTAATTAAAAGAGTACTGCATTTTGGTGTGGAACGCTTTTGTATACCTTAGAAAAGCCGAAAAATTCCTTCGAAATGAACGAATTTCACATCCTATTTAAAAAAATTAAAGCTGCATGTTTTATTTGACATATACATGTCTTGTATATGTGGCATTTATTCAAAATTATTAGAGCTGGTTTTGAGAAAGTAAAAATTTCGAAAAATGGCATTTGAAGTGTAGTTTGTGTTGGGGACTTAAAAAGAGCATTGTATGCATATTTTAAAAATATCAAGTTTATTTAATAGGGATTGGTAGGATTTGATAGGATTGCATGCTAGTTTTTCTCAATACTGATAGCGATACAGGATATTTTCCACGATACCTGAAGCTCCATACCGTCATTTCTACTTCTAGTTTCAATACAAAATAGTATGTTTGGAGAACTGCGTAATGCTGAAAAAACTAAATAGAAGCACATATTTAATGTGACAAAACTTAAAACCATAAATGTTCTTATTTTAATCTCTACATTAGACATTTAAAAGCAATACAGTCCAATTTTATAAGTTTATGTTCAAAACTACTATCAATTTTACTTTTACGATATGAAGTCTACTTCCTTTCCTGTCACTTATGAGCTCTGCTGAGCTAAATAGTATTTCAGAAAAAACTGTTGCAGGTGCAATATCCAAATATTTAGATGCTATTTTTTGAAGTGAAAACTTCTTTAGGCACGTTTAGCACCTTTTTGTGGATAGTGAATTAAACTGAGCCGTCACGCTGGAATATGTGACGCTTATTCGGGTGAAGTCGGCACGAGTCGGTTCAATCCGAACTAACCCCCCTCCCGTTCTTACAAACGTCTGTCAAGTGCCGGTAACCGATCCAGTCAGATAATTTTCTGTCATTTAACAAGTCGACATGTCAAATTCCACTTTAAATACTAATAATAATAATCAAAAGGACGAGATAATATCACCAAAGCTCGGTATTTGAATAATTAAAACCATAATAAGGAAAAATAAAACGAGTGTGCTAATTGGAAATAAGTGTTAGGAATTTGTGAAAGAGATATTTCATTTAAGAACTGGTTACTTTTATGGACAATTTCTCTTTAATGTGAGTAGTAAAACGTGAAACATAAATAAATTAAATGTAATAACACGTATATAATAAAATTATCACGCATTAAAAAGACGTTTTGCGATTATTTTCATTTACAACTTACAGGTTATGTTTTTCCACAAACTGAAAGACCGACCGAGGGTCAAAAGATTTGATATATAAATTTGATTTTTTATATAAAAGGATTTAAATATATATTATTTAGTTTGGAAAATAAAAATTTAAAGACAAAACATCCGACAGAAACATCGATGTTATAAAAATATCGACATCAGCACATCAATGTGAAAAACTTTCGATGTTCTGCAGTAAACATTGATGTTTCATAAATATCGATGTCGATGTCGCAGCCCTAACACTATGGGATGAAAATTATCCTCGGCCAAGTTGACAGCGGGATGACCGACGTTTGTAAGAACGGCCTTTATGCTAATTAACGTCGTATTATATACAAATTTATAAATTTATAAAAGTGGATTAAGAAAATAAAATCAATGACAAATTACAACGGAAAAGGGAACTGAACATTGCACTCAAGAAAAAATGTCGTATATCATAAGACGTTAATTAGTTTAAGGACCGTTTATACAAACATCGGTCATTCCGCTGTCAAATTGGCCGAGGATTATGACCGAATGATATGTTGTATCAGCAAGATGAAATATGATTGTGAAATAGCATGCATTCTAATATTAAAATGAAATACATGTAAAACAGTATATTATGTGATATAATTTTACTTCCTTTATGCATCCTTTATGTATAACCCTCTTCGCACGGTCGCAAGTCCGCGGTCATTCAGTTTTTTCAGAGTATTTTCATTTGCGAGCACACTTAGCGCAAGGCATGAAAGGTTTAGCTCGCAACTGGCCTCTTTGCCCAAGAATGAGTATCAACTTAAAATTTTTAAAAATAATTTTTAAGAATAATTTATAATGAATAGTTTTAATAGTGTTTTAATAGTTGTGGAAACGTAGAGTCAGACTGAAAAATACAATGCCATAGCCGCGATTTCAACCACGGATCTTCTGGTCTCTGTCCAGCCACTCTAACCCTTGAGCTACTATGGCCAACGTACCGATATGACATTAAATTCTCCAAGTGACTCGTAGTTTCCCGGTAAAACACATAGGAGTTCTCATAAACACATGAGACAACTACCTTAATGGCGACTTACTACATGTAAGTACTTTAAGGCCCGGGTTTTATAGTTAACCACTATTAGGTCAATTAATGGAAATTAATTGTTCTTTCACACTGGCCATGTGTAGGCTAAATTGTGGAAACGTAGAGTCAGACTGAATAATTCAATGCCATAGCCAGAATTTGAACCACGGATCTTCTGGTCTCCGTTCAGCCGCTCTAACCCTTGAGCTACTATGGCCAACGTGCCGATATGACATGACGATTTGACGTGCCTTAAAGTACTTACATGTTGTAAGTCGCCATTAAGGTAGTTGTCTCATGTGTTTATGAGAACTCCTAAGTGGTTTACCGGGAAGAATACAAGTCAGTTGGAGAATTTAATGTCATATCGGCACGTTGGCCATAGTAGCTCAAGGGTTAGAGCGGTTGGACGGAGACCAGAAGATCCGTGGTTAAAATCCCGGCTATGGCATTGAATTTTTCAGTCTGACTCTACGTTTCCACAATTTAGCCAACGCACGGCCAGTGTGAAATAACAATTAATTTTCAGTTTTTAAGTTTTCACATCTGTCGTGTGGTCTTAAGCACACACAATTATTTTTGTTCTATAAATTTTGTATTTTTTCCAGTAATTTAGTGCTCTAGAAAGAGGTGACATTCATCTTTGAAATATGCAGCGATTTCTTCTTGGGAATTGGCAATTGACACTGAATTTGGCTCACCATTATTTTCTTGCATTATGTTACTATGCAGGTACCACATTTCTGGCAATTTCTCGGACTCTGAAATGATCTGCTTGCTGCAATAATATGTTGTGATTTTAAAATAAAATAAAAATTGCAGGATCGCCACGAAGTATCCAAAAGGTATCCAGCGAATTTTATGAAATATCTTTCAATGTCGATACTATGCAGGTATCGTAATTATCGAGATATCGCAAGTATCGAAAACCCATTTGTAGTATTTAATCAAATTTTTAATTTTAAGTTATGCTTTCATCATACGTACACTGTATACGCGTTATTTAGGGAAAGACCCAGAAATGTATTTCTTGGAAATTATCAGTATCGAAGTTTTGCTAGAATACTAATTACTGTTCTTTTTAAAGGTAAATGTTGAAAAACTAAATTTTATATTCACACATATAAAACTGTACATTTTTATAATTTATGTTATATAGTATCTATTTTAGAAAATAAATAGCTTGGCAAAATCTAAAACTGAACAATTGATCAACAGCGTTCGTTTTCATAACTCTGTAGGCAGCGGTTTGTAACGAAATGTTTGCACTAAAAACGTCAACAGAGATTGCTTATGCAGGCCAGAATTACATGAAAGGTATATTTTGGTACAAGCTGGTCCATAGATCATCCTGTCATGTCACTGGCATTATGTCACCAACCTCGTAACAAGGTAAGCGTGAAACCTATAGCGGTATCATCGACTGGTTGCACATTGTGCAAGATGATGTAATGCCCAAATCTATTATCCAAACCATTAACTTTTAAAATAAACTACTAAAGTGTTCTTTCAGTAATACATTATTAAGATCAACGTCACACGTGGGTAAATTCTATATTACCTGGCTGTGAAAAGTACTTTATAAGCTTAAAATATTAGATGTCCATAAAGATGTATCCTTTCAATGTTGCTCTATGTGACAATCTAGAAAATTGCTTTACCAGATAAGGAAATTAATGTGTTGAGCTAAGGTAGTTAGTACTGAAATGGCTAATTTATTTATACTTCAAATTAAAATATTAATATTATACTTGGATAAATAAATAGCTAATGTGAGGAAAACTTTAAGCTTTTATTTTTTACAATAGAAAAGCGTTTACATACCATTAAAACTTTTACGAGAAAATAAAGTTAGTACACTTCACATGTTATAACATTCAACCATGTATTAGCGTATTGTGACCTTGTCCAGATTTTAATGTCACTTCATTGAGTTCTCACTGTCACTTTAATATTTTAATCTAGAATAACTTTCATTATGACTTCAGTTTCACATTGACGTAGCGGTGTAAAGTACCCACAACTAGCTCCTTTTGAGGTCTACTTCACTGGCTAGGGAGTCGAACATAGGATAAGAAGCGTCTCAAATATTCTGCGGAAACAGTACCATGTGTAGTCACACTGTCGTCACAAACTCACTTGTAATACCGTATTTGATATTGCATTACACACTCTCCAACTCACTAACTGTATTTACTGGAACTTTCAGAACTTTTGAGAAAGCTAAAAAGAGCAACTACAGAAGTTTTAAGTTATGTCGATAGCGCTTATAGTGTTTACGCTGGGAAAAGCGCTATAGCGTCTACTTATCTCTGTTTAAATCTCCCACTGCACCGAACTATAAATCGGCTTGGGCCATAGTTGCTGCGCCACAGTATGAACTCTTTTAAAATTATTTTAAAAAAGGACCTCTTTAGAGCTCATTATACTTAAAATATGAATACCAAACATTTCAAAATGAACATGAACAAAACTATGAGAAATATTTTAAGTAAACTTCTATTTAAACCTTTGTTTGGAAATTTATATAGCAAGAAATGCTAAACCGAACTTAGTTCCTGATTGTACAATGTATTGTAAGTTTTCTTATGAAATATGAAGACTTTTTTTTGTTGTCGAAAACATAACACTGTATAGGCTTAATGGAATGAAGTGGCAGCATATGGACATAGGATTTATAGGGGCGACATAAGCTACATTTGATGGTATATCAATATTTATGGGAATTCTTTATTGAAATTTTCACAAAAATCTCTACATAGGTTTGTATTTGTTTATTTTTATGGAAAGGTATCTTAAGCTGCTACACTAATACTTCATTTGTGTTTGATACACTATGCACTATGCATTGTTAATAACAATGAATACTCTGATTTAGCACTCTTTAGACTTGTGCACACATAAATCAACATAAACAGCAATGCCAGTTAATACAACTTGTTTTAGATACAATCATCTTTAAATGACAGTGCCCCTTTAGTGCCATTTGAAAAAATTTTGTTGGCATTTTTCTAAATCAAAAAGTATAATTTATGTAGGATAACCACAAATATCGTTTACACTTTAGCTTAACGGCTTACATTAAATTTTCCCATTCCTAAAAACACAGGAAATCTTTTAGTTTCCTCTCTCAAACACGCCAAAGTTGAAGTTGTAATACGAGGGCTATCCAGAAAGTAGATTACGTTTTTATCGGTTTCCGCTAGGGGCGGGGCTAGCGCGGCCATCTTGGGGTCAGAGCGTTGCGCAGCTCAGTCGGCATCTAGCCGTGCTAGTGAGAGGTTCGTGCTGTGCTCCGTTCAGATACTGTGACGGTTTGAAATGTCTGCGTTAATTGAAAATCCCGCGAGCTGCGAGGTGCGTGCAGTAATAAGGTTTCTGACTGCAAAAAACTGTAAACCGATAGAAATCTATCGGCAGCTTTGTGAAGTGTATGGGGACAACATTATCACTGAAGGTGGAGTGCGTCAGTGGGTCATCAGATTTAAAAATGGCCGAACCAATGTTCACGACGAAGATCGAAGTGGGAGACCCAGCATAGTGACTGCCGAACTTGTCGAAAAAGTCGATGCTAAAGTCCGTGAAAATCGAAGGTTCACAATAACGGAACTTTCTTTGAGTTTTCCACAAATTTCGCGAAGTTTGTTGCACGAAATCATCAGCGAAAAGCTTGGTTACCACAAGTTTTGTGCAAGATGGATTCCAAAAATCTTGACAGAGGACCACAAAAATCAGCGAATGGCTGCAGCGTTGAACTTTTTGGACGTTTACCATAAGCGCAGAGGAATGTTGAGCTCTAAGATCTTGTTGATTCACGACAACGCCCGGCCCCACACGACAAATGTCACTCGTGAAGTTCTTGAATCTTTTAAGTGGGAGTTGTTTCCTCATCCGCCGTACAGTCCCGACCTGGCACCGAGCGACTTCCACCTATTCCCAGCAATGAAGAGGTGGCTGGCTATGCAGCGTTTTGATGACGACGCACAGCTGCAAGAAGAGGTAACGAAGTGGTTGAAGGCGCAGGCGGCCGAATTTTTCGACGAAGGAATTTCCAAGCTCGTACATCGCTACGATAAATGCCTTAATTTGAATGGTGACTATGTCGAAAAGTAGTATTTGAGTGTGGTTTTCATCTGTATATAATAAAATTTGTTTCCTATACTTTGTTTACTTTTTATTCCAAAACGTAATCTAATTTCTGGATAGCCCTCGTATTAATCTAATGAAGTTAAACTGTTACATTTCAGATGGAAACATAATTCGAGCTGTTCCATTCCTTCACATACAAGTCCCCTTTAAGGGGTTGATGAAAGTCTGTTTATCTCATCCTGCATTCGTAGAAAGTCAATAGCAGGCATGTCAACATTTTAAAAGCGGAAGCTGTTTTATCGACAGATACAGTAGGGTGTGCAGACCGAAATCACCGGTTTATAGGGAAATACTCAGTATAGGGCGTAAAGGTTTATACTAGCTGGCCCATCCCAGATTACGTGGTAGCCACTACTGCAAGGAAGAGTTAAAAAAAGTGCATCTTTATTGAAGTATCCTCAAAATAATCTGCGACAAAATGTTGTAGTGCGTAGATTCTCACATCTGGCGAATAATTTGTAAAGTTACGACATAATATTGTGGACTGAAAACGCTAACAGTCTGCAGTTTGTCAAGGTAATATAAACTATTTAAGTATACGCAATAATAGATTGTAATTCATACAACATTCAGCCCATTTGTGTATTTCTATCTACCCAGTGTTCTAAGAAAACAATTGAAAGAAAACGTCTTATATATCTAATAGAATATTTAAAATATTAAAGCTTGGAATTTTCCATACTATTTTACCACATATGTATTTATTTACAATCAACGATTAGATATTTTGTAACATGTTAACTTTCCGTGTGAAAGCATAACAGCAAAGAGGGTAAATGTAAACATACAAATAAATGGAAGACCTGACAGGCAGGCTTCCGACCCTTGGAGCTTCTACCGTGACTATAGCAGGGAGGGATGAGCGCAGAGATTGGAAGGACCACCAGATTCGGATATCATCGGGGTGTCCAATCGGGATCTCTAACGTTTCCAGGTCGAAGGATCCGAAGCTGCCCGGCCACACCATAAGTCCCAACTCTGGCGGGATAACGATGAAGGAAATTATGGGTACAGGAAATAAGTGACAGGCAACCTGTGATAGGACAGGAATCAATCTAGCCTATTGACATAGAAAACCCATGGTCACCAGGAATAAATCAGGGACCTTCCGAGTGAGAATCCCACACTTTACTGCGTCACCACATCGTCTGATGTAATACAATATAAAAACCTTGCAATTCTGAAAGTATAAATCGCATAGGTGTTAAAACCATTATGCCGATATCCACAAGAGAATCTTTCGATAATTTACCCCATTTTCATTTATATTTGATAATCACAAAGGCGATAGCAATACTTCACCGAAAAGGAATATTTTAGTGATATTTTGTGTGTGTGCGTGTGTGTGTGTATGTGTGTGTGTGTGTGTGTGTGTGTGTGTGTGTGTGTGTGTGTGTGTGTGTGTGTGTGTGTGTGTGTGTGTGTGTGTGTCTGTGTGCTACTTGAAAACGGAAAATCCCCGAAATCAAGGTATCCTTTATAGAAAATTTTTCAGATGTTGTTTCCTCAAACACTTTTCTTTTCTCAAAAATTGTTCTAACGAATTTCATTCAAGTGTCATATATTAGACATATTTATCTTGAATTTTCTGATAATAGTCAATGAAGCCCTGTAAATGCGAAAGGAATTTTATATAATCTAGTATAACTATACAGCTTGGTAGACGAGAGCATGCTGCCCAAAAATATAGTTTCCCTTTTAAGCACGAAATTCATTTTAATTGACTTTTGTGGCATCTGCGTTACACAGATAAACTTTAACATATTTTATTCTGTAAATGATCAGAGGACGTTTAGTTGTTTCTCGTAATTACTTAGATAAATACCTATAAAGTTTTGAGGCCAGAGTACTTACAACATCCAGTTCTGAAACATTGAACGACCGCTATTCCCTTTGTATCTGTAAGGGAATGTGTAATACTCCTAATTTTGAAAACGTTTATCTCGATGAAACTAAAATTCGGCAAATAAACTTTGGTAAGGGTAATCTATGTACCCACTTTATCAAACAACTAATCTGCCACACAGTTAAATTTGTGTGACATTTACTATTTGTTGAAATTTTCCAGAATTATTTTGCTTTTCGTTTAATGCAAAGAGTGTTGAATTTGAAACAACATCCAGAGACCTGCATTTTATAATTTTAGTATCGCTTTAGGAATCTGTATACCTTCTTAACAGACAATGAAATACGTAATATAAGAATTTTGAAAATGTTAATCTAGTTTAGCTAAATATAGAGAAGTAGGTTTCTGGTAGACATTTTGTTTTGTAATAAATATAGGCAAAATAGGCTTTAGACGGCATATACATTAGCGAATTTACATGGTATTGACATCAAACGATATTTCAGAAAGTTCGCTCGATACGTTTTCGATATTTCGGTGGTGATTCTGCAGGTTTTATTTTATTTTAAAATCACAAAACATAATTGCCGCAACTAGAACATTGTAAATCCCGAGAAATTGCCAGGAATATACAGTAACATACACGAGTGTCACATTCCTTGTCAATTAAGTTCCCAAGAAGAAACCACTGCATATCTCAACGACGATATGTCACCTGCTCTTTCTACACTAAGTCCAACGAGAGAATAAACTACCGTATCACTCCGCGCCCACATGCGCTCGGAATAACTGTACTGTTATTGCCTCATTAGGGCCCGGTTACATAAAAATCGCTAACTGCAGTTCACTTATAATCGAAGATCAAAATTGAACTAAGTTTACAAACCCGCGTGGATTGTAAAATGTTGATCTTAGATCAGATGAACGCTGTTCGGTACTGATCTGAGATCACAAAAACAAATGCGGCAACATCGCTAAACATGTCGCAACTTTCGTGTTGTATCGAAAGGAATCGAGAATTATCGGAACCATTCGACTGTGTTTAATTCAAGTGGACAGAGTAGCCAATCTAGACATACCAAAATCAAAATAAATCTTTCGCTTTATGGTTATTTGTCCTAGAAATAATGTTATTTTAAATAAACAGTATAAGAATTTACTGCATATTGAAACAGTACTTATCAAAAGTTAATCATTTCACTTACTTTATCTCCACTATATGCCCAATGTACATCTTTTTCATTTTCGTCTGTTTACAATACTGTGAGCTGGAAAATATAAACAAAAATGGAAGATGAGTGAAGTTTTAAGTTACAAATTATTATATTTGTATATAAAAATGGAAGCTCAAGCAAAAGAGAAGATGCGTTCCGCTAATTTTAAATCTCGCATAACCCTTCTTACCTCACGCTTTTCCATAGGCATCCTGATGAAATGAGATCTTAAAGCTGCAATTTCCCTTGTAACTTTGTGTATTGTTCTAAAGGCAGTCCCTTTATTTATATTAAATATATCCCATTTGGAAGGTTTCAGTCGTATAAAACCGTAATGTGAGCAGGATCGTAAATATTGGATTGAGTGCATAATTCCTCAGGGTTTGTGTTCTTAACTGTGTATGTAGCCTATGCTCCAGTTCTTCAACTACATGCTTTGATAGCCGAAATCTCATTTTGAATTTTCTGTCATTTAGTTCTGAGATGGAATTTCCTTTATGTTGGAAAACACGAGGAGGCCTTTCAAATTGAAATTTATAATCATCAGAGATATCAGAGTAATCTGAATTCTGAAAATGATAAAAATGTATAGGTTATGAACACAAACGTTGCATCTTTAACATACATTTGTGAAATAAAGAGGCTAATTATGTATACAAGTAACCACAAAAATGAATTATTTACTAATTGTTTAAAGCTGCACTACTTATTTCTTCTCAGAAACTATTGTGTAAATTCTGCAGTTCTTCTGATCTAAGTTCAAGTAAACGAGAAAATTCACCAGTTAGGTTTGATCTTAGATCAAGAAGCCATGAACTTAGACCAATGTCCATATAACCAAAATTCTAAGTTCAGCTTGACTGAAGATAATTTTCATATGCTTAAACTTAGATCATCTTTTATGCAACCGGGCCTAAGTATAATATTAATATGCATTAATAATATGAATATACATTTTCAACACAAAAGCACGTGTTCATTCAAGCCAACTGCTTGATCGCTTCGTTAAGTATAATATTAATATACATTTTCGACACAAAAGGCACATTTTTGAGCTAAGTATCACGCAGCAAATTATTAATATCAATGAAAATTAACTGCTACTTATGTATTTTTCGTAATCTTTAACACGAGACTTGACTATTGCCGGCAAATCCGCCTTATAACGTGAACCTCGTAGAAAATCATATTTATACTCTGTAGCCATGTTATGATGTCACTTGTTTGGTAGGCGTTCTAACCTCACACTGTGGCAGGGGGCATTGTCCATCACAATAACGCTATTCGGCTGTAATTTGGGGAGAATTTTTTCAAACCAGGATTTGAAAACGTTCGCCATTCATTTCTTCATGATGGTCTGCCATTGTTTTGGAGGCAAACACAAGCTCGTCACCCTAGACAAAGCCATCATCACTTCCTATGTGCAAAGCTGTAAGACGCTTACCCCCCTTCCCTTAGGATTTCTACGTCCTGCACATAAACCAGATCGAAATGCATGTTTTTTTATTTCACTGTGGTATCAGTCCATTCTTTGCCTGTGGTGTGTCCCTCGTTAACCCACGTCTCGTCTAAATAACAAACTTTTCACGTTTTACGGAGTTCCTTCAATATGCATCATGATTCACTTTAATTACAAACTAACTTAACTATTAGTATATGTTTTTTATAGTTGAAATATGTTTAGTACACACTTGTGCACTTTAGCAAAACGAACTCAAGACTCCACACCTCAGTACTTTTTGAAGGGACTATTTACACGGCGGAAGCATAATGGAAATTGAAAAGAAGGTGCGCTACGATCAACGGTCATGTGGTTTTGTTTACATCTACTTTATTCTCCCGCTGCAAACAGTATAATGCACTGGATTACTGGAAAGCAAATTCAAAAGTTTCAAAATTAGAAAACTTAGATGTATTCCACCTTCAACAGTTTTCTCTGAAACACTATTTAGTACAGCTGGACTCATATGTGACAGCAAAAGAAAGTGGCTTCACTTTGAAAGAGTGAGAACGCTAATATTTTCTTCTTTAAATAAAACATATAAAAGTGGACAGTTTCGAGAAAGCGTAGTGCTTTTAAATGTCTTATATAGAGTTTAAAAATAAGAACAGTGATGGTTTTAAATTCTGTTTCATTAAATATGTACACTACTTAATTCTATTTGCATTACACAGTTCTCCGCACATTTTAAATTGTATTCAAACTAGAAATAAAAATGATGCTATCGTATTTGTATCGTATATGGGTATCAAGTATCGATTAAAACTAATATGTATGATATTTTGTCAAATATTTTTCTATAATTTAGTACAGAGAATACCGATGTGTTTCACAGAATAAAATATACTAATTACGTTCTGAAAGCAAAAACATATTTTCCTTTTATTTCTAAATGGTTATGCCTAACGCGCAAAATCAACCATTTGAGATCAATGAAAATTACACTGCACTCATGAAGTACCCCTCTAAAATTACGACACTGTACTGTAGTATTCATACAATTAATGGCGAGAGAATAATTAATCAAACTACTAAAGAAACATATAATGCAAATAGGCTATGTGAAAATTGTGTATCCCTTTTATATTGAACTGGAACTGCGGGGATGTAATTTCTCATTCATGCAATAGATTGAGCCACAACGCACATGGTTCGTTTCATTAGAAGCAATTCATGAAATGTCCCATGACAGATTTATTAGTAATAACGCCTGCCTCCCCAATCCCATGAAATAACACCATGCGATTTGTCTCCCAGAGAGTTTCAAGGGAGGGTATGGGGATGTTAAAGGCTTTGAGAATGAAATTTTTATACTTCTTTATTTATTAACTCTGTAGCTGTGTTAGTCTTATCCCAACACTTATTGGTTTTTGGTCATTTGCAACTCTCTGTGTTATCTATTCTGAATTGAAGTATCTTTTATTTGTTCCAAATTATTTAAATATCTAACTTTGTATGGATGTAAAGAGCATCCTAACAGTAAATATTATTAATTAATCATTCACAGAAGTAGTGTCTAGAAGAAATGTGGAAATGTCAGACTGAAAAACTGAAATCCATAATCGGAAATTCGACCACGTTTCTGTCCGGTTACTCTAACAATGCTGTTCATTAAATGCCTTTGGATGATTTAAGAGTAGATTGGTGCTCATAGCTGAAATTCTTAAATGTTGTAGCTTTTAATCTATGTGTTAAAATGTTTAGAAAAGTGATCCACTACCAAAAGTATTAGACTATTAGTAATACTATTAGTATTATTAATAGTATTAGACTATTTCAGATTTCATGCAGACATCTGCAATAAGGAAAGCAGTTTTACTATGCCTGTTAATACGTGTTTCGGACGATGCAGAAATCATAACTTAAGAAAAAGTAAATATAAAACGTTATTTAAAAACTGATTTACAAAAAAAAAGCTCTGAAGTTTGAAATATAATTGTTGTAATAATTTATAATCCATGGTCAAATAATATCACTCGAGATATTTAAAACTGTACAAAAAAGCTACATGCCAATTTTAATTTAATTCTCTCAGAGTTTGTGCAATTTAGTTTGTAAACAGTCCCCTTACGTTATTTAAAAACTGATTTACAAACGGCACCTAGAACGCAAATTTCACCGCCATTATTTAAAAATTAACTATTATGTCTTTTGCTTTCAAATTCCTCTTGCCGTTTAAGCATGAAGATCGCTATTTAAAATGCTTATGACGCTGTAAGCCGCTATTGGGGCATCTCAGCATAAAACTAATTTGAAATCTCCTCTCAATTTACCGGAAAAAATAAGAGACAGTTTGGGAATTTAATGTCGCTCTAGAATTTTGCCATGGTAATTCAGTTCGTTACACGAACTAATGCAAACCCCGGAATCGAGCATTGAATTTTTCAACCTGAATCTGCCTGTCTAATGAATAGAACGTGATGGGGTGCAGGATTGGAGAGAGGGATTAAAAATGGAATAAATTGCACAAGGAAAGTATTGCAAATAAAATGTTTACAAATATAGGGACAAAAAGGACAGAATGATTGGAAAGGGCCTAGAAAAGGATTAGGGTAATTAAGAAAGACAAAGAAAAATATGACAGCAAAACTAACAGGTTACACAAGAGGGTTGATTATAATGGACTCCTATACGTGTAGATGTTACGCTCATTAAGTATGTAATTTCATCTTAAAATCGCTTTACCTTCTTTTTGAAGATTAGTTGTTGATTCACTTGAGTAGGAACTTGTGGCTTTAGTGTTTTATTACAACGTGGATTTTGGAATCACGAAGCTGCTGGTGGTTGTTATACACATTGTGCAATGATGCTGGACAGGTGAATTTAGTTGCGCAGTTGCCTTGCTTCACTGTCTACTTAGATAACTGGATTAGAAATGGAATTAGTTGCTTAGTCAACTTTCTGTAGCTTAATGTTTTACTCAATTACATATTTTTATCGGTTGGTATGAGTCTATGTTTTGATATTTAGTGTCCAAATCTGAAGATTAAAGAAAACAGCCAGAATATCCCACTCAGATCAGCCGATGCACGGGATCTGAACCGCGAAATGCAGAGGCCATCGTCTGAGTTATCTCGTTCAATAAGTTCCTTAATGAGTGGATATTTTAAGTGAGAAACATTGGAAGCAACAAGTATACATAAATCTGCACAATTTCAGACAGAAATTGACATGTTTTCTACAAACAGAAATCACGTTTTACGTAACGGTTTACTAACATGGATAAATAACAAAGTAGGTAAAAGTTTGAAAAGTACCTGAAAAGTAAATGCGGAAGAAAGATTATTAAAGAAGGAAAATACGTATATTACACTACAAAAGGTAAATGCGGTCAATTCGAAAGCCTTAAACCCAATCAGCCTCCGTTTTATATGCACTTTCTTACATAGGAAACTAATCGCAAAATGTAAACTAAATACTCCAGTTTATTGTAACTGTGTATGTACGCAGGGAGTGAAGAAAACACTATTTTTAGTGCTTCTCCGTTCATATGTAGACAATAATCTAGTTGTTGCAGCTTAATTAGTTTATATTTTAGTACGAAAGGAGGTTTTGATGACTCGAAGGGTTACCTCTCGCTCCATTTTTCGTTTACATGTTGGCACTTCTCTCAGTTATAAACAGCAGAGTTACAAATTACGTTCTATCGTCAAGGGTTTCGGAAACAACGTTTTAACCTTTTGCGATAAAATTTAATTTTAAATCTACCTAATATTAATCCCCTCGCTCCGTCCATAAAGTTTTTTCTCCTAAGATAGCCAAAAGAGTTCCTCAGCCTCCGCTCCTTCTGGCATGAAACGAATGTTTTCATTCGCGAGGTTTGCAAGAGCTTAATTAAAAGCTAACTACGTCCTTACGCTTCATTTTCCAAAGACAATAGAGACTTTCACGGCAGTTTTCGTATCAGTCGGTTTTCCAATAAAAGTAAAATCTCACTTCACTCATCTCGGTGCGAATAAAATGCACGCGAAAGAACCGGGGAGAAGTGAGAAAAAAAGAGGGAATGTAAAATGTGGTGATTAAAGCGTTTTTATTGCTCTTTTTATCCATCTTTTTTGCACTCTGCAAATTCAGGAAGTTCATTAATTAATGCAACTGCAACTGGGGTTTCCTTGTGGCAAATTCTGTGGTTTCTTCTGCAGACGAGAAGAATGTAAAGTTGGAATAATGGATTCTAGATACAATAACGCTGGATGAATAATATTTCAAACTATTACTGAAGCTACTTTGAAGACCATTTCAGATAAAAGTTTCCTGTGTTAAACGCTCATAAGAAGACTTTTATCACCTACTAAAAATCCAAATATAGCTTAATCTGTTGTACTATTTATTTAGAAAGCTATATCTTATCATGTTACATTACTCATTATATTTGTCAATATTTTATTTCCAAACAATTAGTTTAGACTTATTTACATATAACACGGAGCGAAATAAATCTTTTATAAGTAAAGAGGCTTTTTTTAATGAGTTAATTGCAATGTAGAGGAAGAACGAAAAGGTAAAGGCAGTCATTTTCTCGTGGTAAATATAAATGGATATAAAGAAACACTTCGGAAGCGTTTAACAATTCTAAAGATTTTGTTTCATAGAATTGTGCGCCTTAGAGAGCAAAATACTTTTCGAGTAATATGTTACTTAGACTTAAAAAAAAAAAAACAAAAAAAAAAAAAAACAGATAATTCAACATTTATTATAATGGAACCTTGAACATATATGGAGGGTTATATATGGAGTGTTGTTTGAATTTAAGCCTTTTGGTATTTTCAAATTATACCTTATTCAAGCATAACAATTTCTATTTTTTTCAGTTTTCATCTTTGAGATAGATATGCAGTTTAATAATGCTATTTGTTATTTCAGGTAACCCATTGTATACGTCAAGGTCAGTTAGCTAACTAAAAGTAAGAAATTAACACCCATTTGGAATACCACGTTATTTCTAAATGCTCGTTAAAGACTTACCAAAGTGACTCCAAATGATTATTTATTAAAATAAAGATAGACATTATTAAATTTAAGGAGGTTTCCTTATTTTTCTGATTTAATTTGTAGGCCATTGAAAATTTAGGGGGAAGGGATTAATTTTTCACGAGTATGATGTTTTCAATAAAATTTAGCTGTGTTTGCAAGGAATTTAGTGATAAAAACTATCTCTCTTAGCACATCCGCAGTGATTTGTTTCACTTAAAATATATGCTCAGAAATATCTTTACTGCAACAGAATATAAAGCAGCTAAATATTAAAAACTTAATCTTATGTTTACATCTTTTCAATCAAGTCAATCTCAGTTCCGTGGAATAACTTTTTGGCTATTTTGTAATGTTGGTTAGGCAATTCAATTGCTAAGTACTAGTTGATTGTTAGAATACTAATTAGTTTTTGCTTAAGAATGAAAATTGATAGATGTATGTACAGTCCAGTGCGGGAAAATTTCCCGAAATGTGGTACAGCTGTTTAGGTTGGTAGGTGAATGTCACCGCGAACCAGTTCAAACCCCTGAACCCCAGGAAGGCGTGCGCCTGCCCTTTGTTTCGCAATGGTGAAGGTGAAGTAGAAGCCCAGACAGTTTAAGCTACATTGAAACATATAATTTAGAATGCGTCTCATCCCACTTTGATTATTTTATTTGCGATAATTGAGGACAGGAGTACATTCCCCATCCTTTTCGAATAATGAACCTTCTCAGGTTTGTGCAGTTTTCTTAGGAAGTGAATGAGGCTTAGGATAGATTTATATATTTTATTATGTGTATGAAATTGATTTCCACATTGCTCATATTTATTTCGAATCATCTCATTTCATTACAAAGTAATTTAAAACTGTAAGTTAAGCTCTATCTACACTAAATATACCGAGCACACAAAAGCTTGGTTTCTTCACGTGGATACCCGATGCCCTCCGCTACCTGTTAAATGGGGCACTATAATAATATGTGTTGACCTTTTTGTAGACATTTATTTCCAATTGAACACATTATATGTTTATAATAAACTGACCTAACTGGCTTGCGTGATAAGTATCCCTGTTCTTGGTATTTCTTCTACCAGTTTGAAGCAATTCGTGGAGACACTCCATATAGTTCCCCAGCCCTTGCAGCGCTATATCATTGTTCAATAAGCGCAATTACTTTCGGCTTGTTGTACATATCGTTTGATCACTTCAAATGGCATGCATAGTATAGAGGAAAATATATTCAACAAAGCTGTTTCATGTAACCCAGCCCTCGTCCTTCTCCCCGGTTCCTGAAACTGAATCCCAGAGTTCCACTGAGGTTATATTCCTCTTTACCCCTCCCATTGCACTACGCACCACAGCTACACGCCTTGTTCATCGGTCATTCCTTGTGTTATTGGACTTTGATATAAACTATACTGGTCGCCAAACTAGAATGTGATTGACAGTTAGTAACCACATGGGACAGCGTTATAAACAAATGGGAGGGGATGAGTACGTCACAGTAACGATTAAAATGTCCAATTAGAGTCGAGACGTTTCCATGACAACATTAGACGCTAAACCTTGGTTGCCGATATTCTAACACGTGCTTAGCATGACTTGCGGGCGAGCGAGTAACGCAAACGCTGCAGTAAATACAATACCTTAGTGTTTGTTTCTATGCCGATAACGCTACATAAACAGAATGCCCTCACGTATGCAACAGTTAGAGATCCTGTACTGGCAAGTTACTTTGCATTTTGTTTGTGGCAATTTGCCTTCGTTTACGTGTGCCTAAGTTCATGTATCTGGGCTCGTGTTGTGATCATTTGCAATTGTGTTTAATGAATGTTTAATTATGTCAAAATATAGTGACAAGCGAAAACCTTAACTTGCTCGGGAACCAAATAAAACTATTTGCTTAAGGTATTCCAATTAAAGGACATAGACGGGAAATAACATGCTCTGTGAAAGAATACTTCGATGAGGAGAAATTGAACGGGGAGTCTAGTATTCCATTCTCTAAGCTCTTAATAGGACTTCACGTGCGTAGGTATCAGTAAGGGCATTGAGGTTAAGATTGGGAAAGAAAAATATTTTAATGAAAAAAGTCAGACATTGGGGTATAAATTAGAAACTCCTGGGAAAAATTGTGTAAGCGGCATTTTCCCACTTCAATAAGAATAAGGATGTCACAAGTATGCCTCTTTTGTTACGATGATCTTTACATTGATGCGTTCTTGCATGTTAAAGCGTTTGCATCTAGATCCACGGCTGTATTATTGTCTTTGTGTATATTATTATAAATAATAATTAATAATAATAAAATAACCATTGCAGTCGCAATTGAATCACCTTCGCACGCGTAATGCTATCGCGCTCTCCACGTGGCAGCAATAAGCGGCAACGTCGCCTCTCTCTCAGTACGAAATGTCAATCACTTTCTAGATTGGTGACCAGTATAATAAGAGATTCGCACAGCCAGGACTGATGTAGAACATGAAAAGTGATCGACTATGCCAACATTATGTAAAGTAACACACCAAAAGATACCATCAGCATCGGAACATTACCGTGCACCGGACTGTACATATTGCAGTTCAAACTTTGTTATGACAACGACGTCGAAGATGATGATGATGATGATGATGATGACGATGGTGGTGATAAGTGTAGATTGTATTAATCCTACAACATGTTTTCGGAAAGCGTGCGTACGAATCTTTAGACGCCCTATAGATTAATTTACGAAAGACTCATCTTAAGTGAATCGAAAATTCGAAAACTCAGTTTAATCCATATATCTTTGAGGCTCACGAAGAATGCACGCAGTGGAGATGGACGCCTTTTGTAAGTAACAATAAAAGATGGGAATAGAACCAGAATACAATAACAGGATGAAATATATAGCCAACAACATTGAAGAAGTAAATGTTAACAATCACTTGGGTAAATGGAATTGCTAGATTACTAAAAGGTAGCTAGAAAGTGTCCCTCCCCTGGGTCAGATGTATACACGTACATTCAATTCCTTTGGTTCCAATCACAATGGCTATGGCACAATGCTTACTGTACTCAAGGAAATAGGGAATATAGTATATATCTACAGGCATAAGGGTAATGGTTCTTTCAGATGAGACAATTTCATTTCTCGATCATCCACAACACACATTAGGAAATATATTATTTGATTGTTTCTGAAGGCATCTATTCGTTTTCTTTATACTGTGGGGTCAACACAATATGGTTTCAAATTATTTAGTGAGTGCTTCTCGTTTTATTGCAATCCATCTATTAAATAAAATGTGAACATAAACCTAAAAGCGAGACACTTCTGACAAAGGTTTCATTGGAATTATATTGGATGCAGAAGATCCTGTGAATTCGCAAAGAAAACACAATTTGTGTTTTCTTGCTAGGGTTTAATGTTTGTTTGTTTTTTGAGTGACTTAAATCTATACTAGTACACCAAAGATAAGGAGAACTTTGTGTGTTCGGTGTAATTTTATGTTTGTCAAGGAATTTTAGTTACAGTTCATTGTTTGGAAAATTAATAGATTTCTGATACTTTATAACGAATATGGAAAAAGGTTAATGAATTACAGCCCAGAGGGATAGACAGTCCTTTAAAACTGAGTTATTGAACAGGAATGGCGATGTGCATCGTACACGCCTACTTCTGATTTCACTGCATTTTGTTATCAATTTTGTTACTGCTTTGACAAAACGTTGCGCACTAAGGTTTTAGAATTTTATGAAAGTGATAAAGTCACTTAAATCTTTCAACAATTTCCAATAAATTTATTTTCAAATCCTATTCTTAAAATAAACATAAACACAAAAATTCTGTAGCCTTTCTTAAAACATATTAAAATGACCATAGAATAACTGAAACTATTTTCTGGGAAGTCCGCACTTATACCACACTTGGCATAACTTTGGGAGCTTAGCAGTTGGCTGCATCATTAAACTTGCTAGACTCCTTATTTTTATTTACTGTACCGGAGGAATAACCAATCGGAAGTAATTTCAAATTGAACATATCACAGTTTAATAACAGATAACTTTACCCTAATAAAAAAAAAAAAATTCATCTGACTTTACATGATGAGGCAGAAGTGCTAAGCACACACGCTTTGAGGGCTTCGAGAGAGAGGGGGATGGAGGACGGGGAGAGGGAGGGGGAGGGGAAGAGGGGGGAGAGAGCGATCCAAAGTGATCCATCAGATTTAATACTTCGCTAGTTATCTTTACTTCCTGGACCCAAGAAGAAGCTTAGAGTAAGATTAATTAATATAATTAATGGAAACTAAACACATATCGGGGGAAAAGGGAAAATCTTTCCCTAAACTAAATGACCCCATTGTTTGTTAGAGTTTCCTTTTTTACAGATCTGGTCGAGCATTTACAAACGTTAAACATATCTCTAGAAGGAAGAGAAAAACTTATTTCTTATTTGGCCCAGACTGTATTTAGCTTTTATAGCAAGTTAAATCTTTAGACTAAAAACATTCGCTTATTTCAGATATTTGAAGAAAATTACTGAAAGCGTTCCCAATGTTCAGGTAGAACTGAAGATTGCTAAAGTAACATGTCATGCCTTGATAAAATCATGGCCGATTTAATTATGTAAGATCACTTAAACTTTCATTTTCATTATTAGAAAAACATTTTGGTGTAGATGTTGAGGACGACGGCTGTCGTGTTTCATCACTGGTACCAAAGGATACAGCAACTGTAGAGTTGCAGCTACTAGAACTGCAAGAGAACGAACTAAAAGAACTCAAAGGAAATGACCTTTCTACCATAGAATTATGGAAGAATGTTCCAGAACAAAAAAAAAATCCAATAACAAAAGAGTGTGCTATTACTGCAATCTTTGAAAGAACTTATGCGTGTGAATCACTGTACTCAAAACTTAAATACATCAAATCTAAATATTGATTTTATCTATCCCATGAGTACTTAGGTGAACTTGTGCGAACTGCACTTACCAACCATCAGTCAGATTTCTTTAAACTAATAGAAAAGATAAACATTAGAAAAAGCACCCGTCAAAAGTAGAATATCATTCCTTCTTGTGTACCTTAAGAATAATGCTTCTTGTAGTGCAAAAAGTAAATTTTCATTTATTATGAAATGAAAAATATGTTTTCATTTTATAAACCATTTTATAACCCTTTCTTACAACGTGGCTCCCTTGAATTAGCTTCATATATTTGCGGCTCTCAAAATTAATGTTACTGCCACCCCTGTTCTAACTAAAAATATTTAATCAGTAAAATAATACCTATTTAAGATAAGATTTTAAAGAAAACCTCCACACCTCAAACAACCATTTCAATGGAAACTTTTATTTTCTCAAAATTGTTATAAATATACATGTAACACATTTTTACGATGAATGTAGTGTACACCATCGATCTTCTTTCTTCAGGTCTGTACTCCTTCAAGCCACTTTCAGTAATCTAGCAGTTTCATTTATCGAAGTGATTGTTGACATTTACTTCATCATCATCAACATCATCAACATCAACATCAACATCAACATCATCAACATCATCAACATCAACATCATCAACATCAACATCATCAACATCAACATCAACATCAACATCCACATCCACATCAACATCCACATCCACATCCTCATCCTCATCATGCTCATCATCCTCATCATCCTCATTATCCTCATCATCCTCATCATCCTCATCATCCTCATCATCCTCATCATCCTCATCCTCATCCACATCCTCATCCTCATCCTCATCCTCATCATCATCTCATCATAATCATCATCTCATCATAATCATCATCATCTCATCATAATCATCATCATGTCATCATGTCATCATGTCATCATGTCATCATCATGTCATCATCTCATCATGTCATCATCATGTCATCATGTCATCATCATCTCACGGTATAAGCCTTGTGGCCCGTTCCGACTTCAAGGAAATTGATCGGACCTTCTCATTCGTGGCCTGCCAACATTTCTTCTACCTACAGGTTTATACTTGTATACTATTTGTGGTGTACGGTCTTCGGTCATTCTCTGCCCATGATCTTGCCATTTTTGCCTGTATGCAATGACTGTTTCATTTAGACTCTGAATTTCCAATTTTCTTCTAATATCCTCGTTTCTTTTCTTGTATATGAGTTTATAACCTGCCACCTGTCTCAGAAATTTCATATCAGCAGCCTGTACTTTCTTCTGTTGTGAGATAGTCAAGACCCAGTTTTCACACCCATAAAGCAGGGTTGGGATCGCCATTACTTCTTCAACATGGTTGATTATATGTTTCATTCTCTTATTGTATTCTGGCTTCTATTGTCATCCATTACATAGCAAACATCTTTGCTTGTAAAATATTTTACTATCGCTTAAACCTATTCTATTCTTCTATTTCTATTTTATCTAAAATAAAATAAACAATTAAGTAATTTTTACAAATATTTATCTCAATTAGCGTGCGGTGGATGGGAAAATAAGCTTTTTTAAAGAATAGCTGAGAAATTAATCGGGTCACACGAATGTAATACGTTAAATTTCTCTTTTCTGGTGTTCATACAAAGGAGGTTTAATATGAACTATTAATTGCCTCACAAGCTTAGAAGTACAGATGTGTGCAAATTATTAGACTCAATGGTGAAATGCTTAACATATACCGTTTATTTTCTATTTATTTAACAGAAATAATATTACAAAATACTTTTTTTTCAACTCCTAGTATTTTGTATGCATTCCTTTAGCCTTAATTACCATTTTGATGCGTTTAAGCATGCTCTCTACAAGGGTGGAACACTTTCCCTTTATTTCTTCATCTCTGTGCCAAATGCTTATCAGGGCCTCAATAAGCTGAACTTTTGTTGTTATTTTCAATTTTTCCAGTCTCTGTTTACCAATACCCCACAGATTCTCTATTGAATTTAAATCAGGGCCATGGTAGTACTTTTACATTGTTTTCTTTGAGAAACTGGGTTACAGATTTTGCTCTATGGTAGGGAGCACAGTCATGCATGAAAACAAAATCACCATTTGGAAACCATTCTTTACTTTGCGGAAATAGTCTTGTTTCTAATACACTTTTATACTGTTTCTGCTCCATAGATCCCACAACTATGTATAATATTCCAAGTCCATGGACAGATATACAGCTCCAGACCATTTTTGATGTTGGGTGCTTTACTCTTTGATCGACACACTGAGGGGAAAATGCTTCTTTATCTGCCCTTCTCACATATTGGTTGCTCTCTTCACACACTTCAAACATGGATTCATCTGAGAAAATTACCTGAAACAATAAAAACCTCTATTAATATTAAACAGTTTTAAAATTGCTTATAGATAGTATAACAAAACCAGCAATGAGAGAAACAAAGTTTAGGCTGTTTATTTGATTTCCATAAAATTTACACGTACATATTTTAATTTTATGGTATATACAATTTACATACAGTTTACCTTTCTCAAACATTCCACTGGATGTTTCTGCATCTCTTTTGACCATTCTAAACGTTTTTTTGTCATTCCAGATGTTAGTTTAGCTATTTTACGAGGCCTGCGTGCTGGTAAACCTGCTTCACATAATCTTCTGCGAACTACTGAGGCTGATATTTCCGTACCGTACTGCTTTAGTTGATTACTGAGGTCAATGCTGGTTGCTCTTCTATTTTGTTTTACCACCTGCACAAGTTTTCTTTGCATAATTGGTGATCGCTTTCTTTTCCTCCCGCATTTTCCATACTTTTTTGAGGTCAACGTCTCACCGAATGTTAAAGCTGGATTAATGTGACTAACAGATTTTTGTAAAATAAACAATTTCTTAGCTATTTCACGTTATGAATAAAGAGTTTCATTCAAAAGACTCTCAGTAACAGCTACTTTCCTTGGGGATAAGTCAGCAGTTTTACCCATAACCTTACTTTTGAGTCAATGTGAATGCTAAGGATAAGATAAACGATGTTACCTGGCTTGAGGTCAATTAATAATAGATACTGAGGATATATTAGCCATAAAACATAATAAAGGCAAATGTTAACAATCTTCAGCTACTACATTCACCAAATAAAAGCAATATCACCAAACAGTTGGATAAACACACATGAAGAAAATGGCTGCTCTTAATTCAGAGCTACCACCATATTACTATAAGTAAAATAAGAATCCCCCAGTTATTATTAAGAGAGAAATTTCATCGAATATGCTTGATATTATAGCAAGGAAAAGAATTACGACAAATTGAAATAGGTTACCGCGGTAAATAACTGTTATTTTGAATGTTAAACGGAAGCAAAGTACTAAACCATGAATGAGTCTAATAATATGCACACGTCTGTACATAAAATGCAAGATTTATAGTTTAGGATTCTGAAGCTGGTGCCAGAAATAACGAGGTAGTGATGGGACAAAAAGTTGTTTTGAAGAACTTAGTTTCGGTACCTTATTTTCACCTCAAATCCAGCTATTTGAAAACGATACCCACACAATCAGGCTGCCATATAATGGCAGTGCAAGGGAATCTGGGCAAGAAAGAACGACACAAAAACTTTCTGAACCATTGTGTTTTGGAGCACTTTTAGAATGGGGAGAACGAAGCACTAGAGAGGTTCATTACTGTCACAGAATTCTTACTTGGAGTGCAACATTTGAATTGGATGCTTTTTGAGATTCTGATTGCGCCACGGCAAGGCTCGTATCGGGAATCAATGTGCCGTACTATTGGTTTTTACCAGCCACTTCCGGTAGGCAAAAGTTTCGAAATAATTACGAGGAAGAAAAAAGGCAGAGCGATTTTCAACGCTACGTGCTCGTCGCTTGTTCTTTCAAATAAGGTTTATTTACAGAGAGCACATACGAATTGCCATGTTGGTGAACTAAACGCTGTTTAGTGATTATATAATTCCTCTTCCATGTAACTTTGCCCCCGTCTCTACTGTCAGGAGCAGTAGTTAGTTACGATTGGTTGCCATGCTGGAATGGGTTGTTGTCTAACAAAAATTAGTTCCTTATTTGAAAAATTATCTTGATATATGCGAGGAGAATTGTAGAATTTATAAATGTGCGAGTGAGATATCTTATGTGACAGATTTAATCAATTGTAATGAGCGTAAGTTCTTATCAATAAGGAGATAGGAGAATCCTTCGTTTAAACCTGTCATTCGGGACTACGAAATCAGCTGCATATATCGGGACTGTTTATGGCTTTAATTGCTATACCTTGTATTGCATAAGGCTTGTAATCACAAGACATCGGAGCCCGTACATCTTTAAAGGGATATGAAGTTTACGAGTCTTGCAGTATATAACTGCTGACGTCAGTCCCGAGGACAACACGCAGAGATAGTCCGGTTCACAACGCGTAGCTTTAGTTTCATTACAACTACTGCTCGCCACGCACTGCCTTTCAGGGAGCGCAAGGTGTTTGACATATTTTGTTAATAGCATTACTTTGACAATAATTATTGTACAATCTCCATTTTATAAATGAAAAGTTTTAGGTATTATCAACAACCATTAAACAGCTTGACGAATGTACTTTCGAGCTGTCTAGGAGGTGTCTGCCAAAATTTAAAAATATAGAGAATGCACCACCTACCAAACGAACAAACACTGAATTGTCCAGTGTTCAACAAAAAAATCCTGGGTTTTCAATGCTGCGTAATATAAGAAATAAACTAAGTCTCGGACAAACATATGAATATCATTTGTACTACCCATATGCACCATTAACGTCATGTGACATCGGATGAACTTTCTCCCAATGTTTTTATACTGTATCAGTGAGAGGCGCAGAAAATTCACATTCGACAGTTTACGAATGTACATGATTGTTCATTGTAATTCCCGCATCGAAAGCAATGAGGAGGATGGCATATTGTATCCGTACCAGAATGCACACACACAGTGCATCGGTATACTTGTTGACATAGACGTTTGTTGATGTCGCGCCTGACCTTATATAGTACCTGTGCGCGTACATTGATTGCTAAGGTGTACGGGATCCGATGCATGAATATGCCAATCAGAAGGAAGGGAAATGAAAAGGGGCGCAGAAGAATATCTTCTTCTTCTACACGGTTTAGGACATTTAGCCTGTTCCGGCTCCAAAGTTTTACTCCTTCCATCTTTCTCTCGGTCTTCTTAGGGTTTTTTTGTCCTCGTGGCTGGTGCGATTTTAGGAATTCCATTTTCTTTCATTCTATTTAGATGTTAGTTACAGTTGGTTCTATATTCTATTATTGTTTTATTTAATTATTCAATTTTTTATTGTATTTCCAATTATGTTTTGTTTACTCAGCTATGCTTCTAAGGAACGTCATTTCTGCTGTTTGTATATTTCTTATATATTGTGCCGTCATTGGTCATGTTTCTGAACCTTACGTAACAATAGGGACAGCCATTGTTTTATACAATTATATTACTGAATCTTTTCTTGTTTTATTTTTAAAGTTTTTTACTGCACCTGTTATTAGTTAAACTATTTAATTTTTTTATCTATATCTGTTGCCGGTACGTATGATTTTTCATACCTGAGGAAATTAAATTTTGGTACTTGTTCAATAGTATTATTTTTTAGAACTATTTTAGACCGAACTTAGTGAATAGCTCTAAATGCCGCAGTTTTTGTTTTACTTATAGATATTTCTAATTTATATGGTTTTGCTATTTGATATAACTTATATACCTTTCTTTGAAGACCATTCTCGCTTTTTTGCTATTAATGTTTGATCATCTGCGAGAACTATTGTTTTTACTGTTCCTGTCCGTAGCTTGATTCCTCCTGTCATTTGCTGTTTCTATGATTTGATCAAGTCGCCTATATATAAAATAACGAGAGGGTTGACATTGGACAACCTTGTCTGAATTCTTTTGAAATTAGTATTGGTTCTCGGTTATTTATCGTGATTTTCCTTTTTGCATGTAGGTTTCTTATTGCATTTATTAGAACTTTTGGTATTCGTTTTTTCTCTAGGATTTCTCATCATTTTAATCTAGATATTTTATTGAAGGCTGTGATGTAATGTATAAAGAGAATGTGCGCTTCTAAGTTAAATTCCTTTGGTTTTCCAATTATTTGTTTGACAAATTATCAATACAACTTCGTCCTTTCCTAAATCCTGTCTATTCTTCTATTAAAAGTGCTTCTACTATTCTTAACAATCTATTATTTATAATTGTATGGATTTTATAGGCTGAGCAGAGTAGGTAATTCCTCTTTAATTCCCAGGTTTAGTTCTATCACCCTTTTTAAAAATTATACTATTTTCCCTATTTTCCATTCTTCAGGAATTCCTTGGGTATGCTTTAATAATTAAGTGTTAATTTAGTCTACGCCACATGCTTTGTTGTTTCTACTTTGCTTCAAAACGTTTATAATTCTTGTAAATCTAGTTCATCTACTGCTTTATTAGGTTCTATTTCTTTTTGGTGCTCTGTGTTTTCTTCTTCTGTCCAGAGTTCTTTATAGTATTTTTTAAAATCTAAATATTTTATAATTTGCAAATTTACTTTGTCTTTTTCTTGCGAGTTCAGGTTCCTGATGAACGTATATGTTTTGTTCTGTCAGTCAAGTAAATTATGCCCCATGTCTGCTTTATAATTATCCCAATGTTCTCTGTTTAGTTTACTAGTTTACCAGAGCATTTCTCTTGCTTTATAGTAGGGTAGAGGGAGGTATTTTCGTGACATAGACAACTTCGTGATACTTTTTCTAAGGGTTGTCACAGAGAAATCACTTGATATCAATGCTCCTGCGGATAGCTCCTGAGCTCTAGGAACAAATATGTCAACTACCAATAGTGAAAGACGAGTTAACATCAACTGGTTTCTTTGTGATATCCCTTCGAAGAATTATCACGAAATTGTCTGTCACGAAATTACCTCCCTTTAACCAACTCTATTTTAGTTTCATTATTTCTTTCATTTAACTATTTTAGGTATGCTTATATTTTCCCTCAGTAGTTTCTGTATTTCAGGATCTCACTTGTTTAAGAATATATGTCAGAGAGGTACAGTTATAAAAATGTATCTAGAAATGTTATAAAATTGTGGATATAAAGATTCAGAGCTTAAGCTTTATGGTGCTAAGGGGCGTATTTGTCTCCATCACCTTTTATTAATGGTTGTTAAATGATGCTCGTAACAGGATGTCGAGTAAATGTCCATCAAGTTTTGTATCCCAAGCCAAATTTGGATTCTGTATTTAAAAATAAGTATGAATTGTGCTTGCACACAGAAGCTCTAAAATTCTATGTGAGCTTTACTGCTCACCTTATTTTTGAACTTCAGAAAACTCTCCCAAAGCACGTTGAAATGCTTTGGAAAATGTCAATGTAGGACCATGGAGAAGACCATGGACAATGAAGAGAAGAACCATGGAGAGCATCGTTCTCCTATCCTTGGAGATGGGAATATTATAACCCATTCCAGCAGATGCAAATTTCGGAATCAGAAAATAAACTTTGTAGAATGAAAAAATGTGATATGTTTCTTTGCTTTGTCATTAGCTCGAGCAGAGAGTTAGTAAATTCTGGTTAAATAATTATACAACTTTTTGTTTAGAAGTCTCAAGCAATAAAAAGAGTTATTGTCCATTTGAAAATTTTTTTGCAAGTATATATGACGAGCAATAGGAAGCAAATAGAAAATAAAATTACAAATTTGGTGTGAATAGCTTGCAGACTACTATGAAGATGAATCTAAAAGTCGTGAGACTGTTACACTGTGGAGTTATATTTACTGAGACATTTAATAGAGACAACACTTAAGAAATAAATGATAGATAATTGCACTAAATATCTCAAAGTTTTGATTTAGTATTACTATTAAGCGATTTATGTTTTAATACTCTAAAAGTGGCACTAGTTTTAAAGTTTTTTTTTACGTTTTCTTATGTACATTTCACTTAGTAACCTCACCCATAAACTGCGTCTCATGTGAGAACCATGACTTACAATAACAATTATGCATCATAAGCAACTCTCCTGTATTTCAGGACATCTGAGAATGAAAGTTTAAGAGTATTCCTGCAGAGATGGCTCATCTCTTAAGTTAAAACAATGATAGATGTAATATCTGTCAATTCCAATGTACTTTTCTTACCTTCTCTGGCATTAATTGATATTGGTTTTTAGGATTTTGATATTGCAGAACAACTGAGTATCCAGATTTTATCGGAAACACACCGGAGGGTTTTTGAGTTAGCTTAGGTCAGATGCGTTCAATCTGGAAATGTTAAGGATCCTGTTTATGTTTGCATACCTGTTTACCTACAGGTAAACCGCGAACAAAATGCAGCTGAAGGCGTGATTTACCAAAACTGAAGCTCTCCAGCTTTCCCCCTCTACCGTCATTTTAGGCTGCCTCTCTTCTCCATAGCGCAAGCTGCGCCGCACTGCACTGGTCAACTTATGGAGGGGGAGTCATGTAATGCTTGGATGTTGAGGAGGGGAGACGACTGTGCTCGCACATAGGTACGCCGACCGCACTTTGTTCGCGGTGTATATGCAGATCTCGTCACGCTTTGCTTCTCTCCCTCTACTCCCCCTCCCAGGGCTGCATTGCCTACTCGTGTACCTAGCTTCATGCATTACAATTTAGTCTTCTATCCAGGACACACTTACAGGTTGCAATAATTTTAGATTAAGAAATAATAATTATTTATTAAATACAACATTCATAAACAATTTAAATGTTGGAGTTAGTAGAAATATTGATATGTCCAGCTGTCATCCTTATTTCACCTTTCAGAATGTCTAAATTTTTATGACTTTTATTGATATTTTTATCCATCATATGTTTAAAAGAAAATCCAGATAGTGTCACTGCTTGTAATGCTTTTGTGACCTGCGTCCATATTCAATTAGAATGGTATTTATTATTCAATTTGGAACTCTTAGTAATGGAAAAATAAATTAGTCCACTAGGGGAAAAATGCACGAAAAGTTTTAGAATAGAATATTTTAAAAACAGTAAATGCCACTAAAACTTCTTGAATACAAATAGTGTATTTTAACATATTATATGGGTTGCTAGTTATATATAATTGTATAATATTCATATCATTTATAGAAAAATAAATTATGTAGTTTTTATTTCTCATTTAGAATGCAGAATGTATAAGCTACTTTAATGTAAAATAATGAATCTTACGGCATATACATGTCTTGAGGTTCTCAGAATAGAAAAAAAATAGAGAAATGTTCTATGTGGGCTTATATAGAGTACCTTTACGAGAAATTCCTAACCTTAAAAAAAAAGAAAAAAAAATTGCTAAGCTTTACGTGGAAATTTTTTTGCAATGTTTGGCGTATGCTCTCTCATTTAATTTTTAAGGTGTTGCAAATCTGAATATTGAATTTTAAAGCCAAGTTATAGTTTCTAACTTTTACATTTAAATATAGACTTGATTTCTTCTCCCTTGCACCTACAAGAAATGTTAAACTATTGAATACTATTTTGGGGAAGTTTTAATTTATTAAATTGAAGTAACTTAAAATTAACTTTTAAAGAAATTAATCAAATGATTGAAGGGAGTCATAAGGGTACTAAACATTAGAAATGTAAGCACGTTTCAGTTTGGGTTCAGGTATCTGAGAACTTCTATTGTGAAAGACATCTCTATATCAGATTATTTTTTAAAATACAGTGCTACTTCAGTATCAGGTAAATATGTGGGAGAGAGATTCAACAGAACAAGACATAATGCATGACTGATTTAAATATCCAATGCTTAAAGCGTACTTCCTCGTGCTAGTTTTAAAGTCTAATCTTATCATTTATATTCGGATCACGTATATGTACTAAACTAATTGACTACTTTGGCCTCTTAATTACTATTGCCTGAATCAGGGAATAAAATGGTTTCCTCAGAAAGTGTGTAAAATGATTATAATGAAGTCTGTTATATCATCCCAGTTCTGTAACTTGTGATGTATTAATGTGTTGCGAGTCTCTCAGTTTTAACCTCCTGTCCACTGCTCACATAACGGAAATTAATGGACAGGAGGTGCACAGTTTTAGGCTTTACTCTTCTGGAAGGCGGCGTCACGTTCCCCATGCTGAGAGGTCCCAGAGTAAATTAAGGCAGTCTCGTTCGTTGATTGGAAATGAAATGCAACAGAGCTCTGTTGGGTGTCAGTAGAGAGGAGATGAGACTGTGCTGGAGAGAATCTACTAATTACATGTCCACGTTCCTGTCAAGGGACTGCCTTGGACGAATGGTTATTTAAAGTGGTTTGTTTCTCTAGCGAAAGGATTTCTAGTTACTCGTGTTGCACAGAAACGACCAAGCTCTGAAGCTGATCCGTGAAAATCTGTCATGATTTCCCAGTCGCCTCTTATGCTTTCTTTCACGTAGTATATTTGCAATAAAAATTGAGTGTTTCCACTTAAACGTAATAAAGCATTATTTCTGTTTATTTAACCAAGTTTGCGCAGATTATTGAACATGTAAGCATTACATTTTAATGTCGAAATGTGATACGACATTGATAATTTGAGAATACCACATAAACAATAAAGGCTAATTTATAACTCAACACTTGAAGGAAAAGAGCCCTGATGTGTTGTATTACATGCCCTTTTCTACTCACACTTATTCAAATATTCTTACAAACCCTAATTCTTAATCTTCTTCATAATAATTGGCATAAACATTTTTAGAAATGGCTTTATTTAATATTTTCTTGTAAGCATAAGGGCAAATAAGGTATAGGGAATTTCAGTAGGCAGAATTTTCATTCTTTTGCAGCGACTTTCCATTTGATAAAGACTACAGTCGCTTTAAAATTAACACCATTAGCCAGATATGTTTTAGCAAACAAAAAATATATATGACCTAAATTCTACTTTTAAATGAGATATGAGTTTTTGTATAATATTTTGTCTAATTTCATTTAAAGTAATTTAAACAAAGAGGACTTCGGAGATTATTTCCAGAAAAGTCAAGGTGTACCGTTGATTTTTCGTAAATGTTTCTTATAGAACGACAATGGTTACAGATGTTCTTGTGAAAATGAAAGTGTTCGAAATCTTATTCCATTGATGGATTTGTTTAAAATGAATTTTTCTTTGAAATATTTCATATTACATTCTTGGAGCACGTTGAACTTAAGGTAACGGGCCAGTTATTTAACCCATCGCTGCCATCATGTTCAACTGGTCATCATTTAGCACACTTATAATCATAATCCTACTGTTTTTAGTATATATATATGGACGATATTCTAAATGGATGGAAGGTTTTAGTAGATCTAGGAATCAAAATAAAAGAAAATATGTATATCAATACCCTGCTGTTTGCGGATGACCAAATATTGATTCATCGGGATGAAAATCAACTGCAAAAATCAATGTGTATTCTAAATAATATAATACAAAAGTATAATTTTAAAATAGCAGAAGAAACAACAAAAATTATGTCTTTTAAAGGAAATTATAATGTAAGATCAAAAATTGTTTTAGGAAATAGGATTTTAGAGCAAATATCGAGTTTTAAATATTTAGGATGTAACTAAGTTTTAGAAACAATGCTGATATAGAAGAAAAAGTAAACAAATTCCGAGAAATATGTGGGAAAATCCAAGAACTTTTAAAAACAGAGTGAGAAGGGATACAAAAATGAAAATGTATAAGGTAATGGCTATTCCAACTTTACTGTATGGAAGCGAAACCTGGGTGCCAACACAAAAGGATTTAAATAAAATACAGACTGCAGAAATGAAATTTTTAAGAAGTGTTAAAGGTTATACAATATTGGACAAAATAAGAAATGAGGATATTATAAAAGAATTAGAAATCGAACCAAACCATGACAAAATATCAGAACGAAGGCAACAATGGCATGAACATATATTAAGAATAGAGGATGGAAGATATCCAAATGCAGTACTAAACTATAATCCAAAAGGAAGAAGAGACAGAGGACGACCCAGGAAACGCTAGAGAGATCTATGAAGCCGGAACGGGCGATATGCCCAAAACATGAAGTGAAGAAGAAGATGATAATTTTCCTTTTTTAAGGAATTGCACTTTTCTGCTTTAAAAATATTTTTCTTAAGACTTTGTTTAACCGAGCCGTTTTCTCTATGACCCACGTTTGGGAGGATCGGGTTCAATTCCCGTAACCAAACAATCTGACCCATAAGTTTTTCGGGGGTTTCCTGGGTCGCTAGATGAATGCTGGGTAGGTTAATTACATTCCCCGAATTTCCTGTCACTCCATTTCATCTTCATTATCATTTCTTGTCATCTCTCAACTGGTGGTATCTTTACGGGTAGAGGTGTCGGCGGGAGTCTCGGCGGTGCATGGCAGGATGATATGCTCTGAGTGAACCACTTCCTCCTCCGGTAGGTCGGTGCCGGTCTCTGAGTCGACTGCTGGGACTGTCTCCGAACCACAGTACGGGGGAATGTCCGTTGTCCTAGGAGCTTCCATCTAAGTAAAATGTAGAGACCCTACCCTCTGCACTAAAGTGGTTCCTTGGGTGGCCCGGGTTCGATCCCAGGCGACCGCAAAGTGAGATTTGTGGTGGACAACAAGGCGCTGGGGCGGGTTTTCTCCGGGATCTCCAGTTTCCCCCGCCATCTCATTCCACCGTTGCTCCATCTTCATCTAATGTATCATCAGTGTCATCGCCTGCGGTGCCGTATGTAGTAAAAGCGGGCGTTAAACACTACACATTTCATTATATTTGGACGGCCGCCTTCTGTCTCCTCTCATCTCATCCTTCCTCCCGGGGATGCCCCACGGTAGTGCCAGTCGTAGTGCCGAATTCCCGCCGAAAAGCAAAGATTTGTTTTAGAATATTTTTTTGTAATTAATATACCTTGCCGTTAGAACTCATGTTACTTCTGTTTCACTGCCACTGTGCTTAATTATTCAGTTTAAATGAATTTATCTCGGCTTTAACAACTGACCTCGCTCATGCAAACTATCAAAGGTTTTCTTTCCTCTTTGCCTGTTGTGTTTCTTTTGTCTTCATTCTCCCAATGATTTATCGCTTCGAAACCATTGTTGGTTGTTTTCGATATATCAAAACTTCGCCTGGATCTATCCAAAAGCAGTTAATATTCTTCTTCTTTAGGAAATAATAATTTCTTCCACCCTATGTAGGCTAAGGTTCGAATGAGTAGAGCCAGACTGAAAAATTCAATGCCATAGCCGGGATTTGAACCAGTGATCTCCCACTCTCCGTGCTGTTGCTTTAACCATCTGAGCTACTATGGCCAACATGCCGACATGACATTAAATTCTCCAACTGACTCATATGTTTCCCGGTAGACTAGTAGGGGTTCTCATATGCTATGAGAATCAAACCTTTTCTAGCGACTTACTATGCTGTAAGTACTGAAATCCCAGGCTTCATGGTTAAAGCACTATGTATTTATTTTTTAGGTAAATTGATGGAAATAATCATTTCTTCCACACTAGCCATGTGTAGGCTAAGGTTTGAATGAATATAATGTTGTTTCCGGGGTGTAAGGCCGTGGTCTAGACGATGAAACCATATCTGACGTTTCGCCCGTAACTCCGTAGGGCATCTTCAGAGGTTCTAAGTCTTCTAGTTGTGAACAGACAAGACTTAGAATATCTGAAGATGCCCGACGGAGCTAGGGCGAAACGTCAGATATGCTTTCATCGTCTAGATGACGGCCTTCAACCCCGGAAACAACATTCTATTGGATTAACGCCGGCCGTAAAAGCTTAAACATGTACATTGAATGAATAGAGCCAGACTGAAAAATTTGGGAGCGGGAGATCCGTGGTTCAAAACCCGGCTATGGCATTGAATTTTTCAGTCTGGCTCTACTCATTCAAACTTCTTCTTTAACATTCACATATTTTATTTCTAGATTACTTTATAATGATTAGCTTATTGTTCTTGAAACAATCTTTCAACACATTTCCCTCTTCTAAATTCAGAATTCTGGCCCCATATTTTAATGTATAACTATGTTCATTTCGGATATTCGTTCCAATTTTATCTGGGGCAAACGATAGCTCCGTAGGCCTTTTGAAAATAATAATAATGTTAATAACAATAATAGTCTTAACAGAATCTGTGTTTATAAAAGGCACGGAATACAATCACTAAACTGAATCATTAAAATACTTCAGTCGGTAACGTACACCTGTATACTATTAAGCAGCATGTAATTCAGCTCTTGACGTGCACGTTATTTACGATTGTTTCTACATAGCTGCTGACAGGTATATTACTACTACACAGATCTGCGCTGTTTGCTTCATATTACAAAAGAAGCATTTTCGTGGAAGAAGAAACAGGCCTAAGGAGTTGAAAAGCGCTTTGTCTGGGCATTTTGGTTAGTTCCATTGCAGTTTAATGTAGCGTTCATCTTTCTTTGTTCACATAACCAACATGCTTGACAAACTTTTCCTTATTTATCCCAAATCTTCTTAAAGGATTTCTTGTTTCTACCACATTCACTTTCTTCAGGAAATTTCTTAAGTTATTTCATCCTATTAGATGCTGACATCATCTTTTTAATCCACATTTTTTGCGTCCTATTTGTATATTTAAGCTCAGTAACATCTGACTTGGTACAGTTACATTGCTTTCTGTACCCATTCCTTTACACTGTGTCTCCAAGTACTCTTTGCTTACAAATTATACAGAGCTGTGTTATGGTGCCATGAAATACTTTAATAAACACAATTACACAATCAGAGTATCTTTCTTAGGTCTACCATACTAGATATGATTTTCCTTTATAAGTTCTACTTCCGTTTGATTAGATATTCGACGAGATTTTATTGTTACATCTTCACCTTTGTGTATATTGCTTGGAACAAAACATAATATTTATCTTTATGCATTCTTTGTGAAGTATAAACTATAAATATTACGACAGAGGAAAGTAAAGGCCGTCTAAGTAAGTATCTTTTATCATAACTCCTAAATGGTCGTATTTTACTATTCTGATACTATAACGCATTTGTTTTATTTTATTAAATTAATGGTGGGAATTAGAAGATGTGTAAATATCATATCTTTGAGGAAGCACTCTTCAATTCTGATAAACTTATCGAAAACGTTTGAATATATTGTTGAGTTTTATGTACATTAACACCCTCTGTATTAGGATTAGGACTTCATTACGAAGGGGGTTCTGTACGTAGGCCCCCATGCTGGGCACATTGTTCCTATGCTCCCAAGTGGGGGCACCCTCGGGAGGAAGGATGAGGCCAAGGAGACAAAGGGCGGCCAACCCAAGGAGCCACGACAGTACAGAGGACAGGGTCTCTACAGTTTACTTGGATAGACTTACCCCGACAGGTCAGGACAACGAAATTGCTCCCCTTCTGCGGGACGACAACGAGCCCAGCAGCCGAGCTCTAACGGTCCCAGGCAGGCGATCCGAGCCCCAAAGGTCCCTGGCTGACGGTCCCGAAATGGTCCCAGCAGAGGAGCGGAGACCAGCAACCGACCTACCGGAGGAGCAAGTAGTTTTCCTCAGAGCAGATCATCCCGGCAGACACTTCTACCCTGAAAGAGACCACCAGATGAGAAATGATGTGAAATTATATTGGAGATGAAATGGAGGGACAGGAAATTCGGGGAATGTAATTAACCTAACCAGCATTCACCTAGCAACCGGGAAAATCCCCGAAAATACCCATGGGTCAAGTAGGTCGGCCACGGGAATCGAACACGGGTCTTCCGAATGTGGGCCACAGACGAAACCGCCTGAGCCATACCGCTCGGTACCCGCTATATTAGGGTGAATATTAGTTTTTTAAGAAGTGGTTTTGGAAATTATATCGGTAAGATTTAATTGATATGATATTATGATGGCTTAAGTTTGTAAAATACGAGGGCTGTTCAATAAAGAATTATCATAATATTTTTATGGTCTTAATTTTTCGCACTAAAATTCAATCTTATTATATTCTGTTAGCTTAATGTGAAACAAACACGTCGTAGTGTCATTGTTGGTACCACTGGTTCCCGCCTGTGAGAACCAGGCAACTTCAGACATGTTCAGTATCGCCTACCGCTGCAATGGAGGTGACATGCAGGTAAAGTTGACCGGAGTTCCTTTCAAACGTAATCACTGCTAATGAAACTTGGCTACATCATTTTGATCCTGAGAGTACGCAGCAAAGCTCAGTGTGGAAATCTCCTTCATCACCAACCCCCAAAAAAGCACAAGTGGTTGTTTCTGCTGGGAAAGTTGTGGTTATCTCATTCTTTGATATTCATGGAATGGTTTATCAGCATGTTGTACCTGCACACATATCAGTAACTGGACAATACTACAGGGATATCCTGAAAACATTGCAAGTCCATATCAGGCGCAAAAGACCACATTTCCGTGAAGCAGGCTGGATGCTGCACCACGATAATACGCGGCCACATATTGCCAATGTTGTTGCTGTTCTTGCAAAAATCAACATGAAGTGCATCCCTCACCCTCCTTATAGTCCAGATTTAGCCCCATGTGACTGTTTTCTATTCCCTAACTTGAAGAAACGCCTTCGTGGGAGGCATTATCCATCATCAGAAGTAGTGGTGAAGGCTACGGAGGCGATTTTGAAGGATCTCTCAAAAAATGGTTTCCAGCATGTCTCTGAAGACTGACAGAAACGCTGGAACAAGTGCATCGCATTCATTGGAGACTATTTTGAGGAGGACAATCAAAATTATGAGGATAAGTAAAGGTACGTTGTCAAAAAATTGTGATCACTCTTTATTGAACAGCCCTCGTAGCAGGGAAGTTTATGGACATCGTTACTACATTGAGATGCATGTTGATAGTATTAATTTGTTTTTGTAATACTTGATTTGCAAGTTAATCACTATGAATGCATATTTGGTTGTGTAAGCTAAAGTTAAATTCATTTGTCAATTGCCATGGTAACAGGAGGAAACAAGTCATTAATACTTACGGCTCTAGTTTTCAATACTTAGGATACCAGTAGGAAGTGACGAACACCCAACAGGCACCAATAGGAAATGATGTAATACCCATCAGAATACAGGAATATCATTGAAATAATTTGCAACAATTTGAAAAAATTATAGCTCATGAGGTATTTAAGATATTAAAATGAATGTTTACTTGTTCAGTTGATCAACTCAGAAAGTTTTTTCTTACTTTAGAATGTTTCTATGTGTGCTTTGTTGGTTGCTCTGCAAACATCAAGCCGTTAGTCTATTTCGGCCCAACAGTGCTGACTAATATAAGGCGCGATTTTTGTAACAGCATCGGATATCCTGTGCCTTTCAGTTGGGGGTTTAGATCCCCAAATTCTATAACTATACCTGTTGGACAACAATCGACATCCTCATCTGTGAGGACTACAAGTTTCAAAAAGCTTTCGTCATCGCCAATTTTGTAAACCATGTCATTTGCGAACTGTAAACGCTTTGGTCGAACCGCAGTTTTTATGTGATATATGAGCTGAATTTTTCAAGCGTGAAGATGTAAACGCTTATGTAACAGGTTTTGAATTGTTGGCTTAAGTATTCCAAACTGCACACTGCGTTTTCTAATAGATTTTTTTTTTTTTTTTTTTTTTTTTTTTTTTTAACTTCCAGCTCTGCCGTATACGCCCCAGTGTTTCGTCACTCGTTTTAGGGCTTCCGGTGGACTTCTGCAGACGTCAACGCTGCGAATTTCCTGAAACTGTTCATACCACTGTCTAATGCTATTAGCATGAGGGAGATCTCCACCATAAACATGTCGGAAAGTGCGCTGAACAGTTATAACGTCTAAACTTCGTTAACTACAACACGCACTGTGCTCTCTACTGAACAGTCGCCATTGCAATAGTACTCTCTACTAAAACAATGTGACGTGAGTGCACTCGTTCTGCGTATCGGCTACATGGGTTGAGTACAGTTGCATCTAAAAGAAAAACCTGAGTTTTTGATTAGCTTACAGGTTAAACAATAATTATTCAATTACAACGGTGGATAAAATTTTGTGAAATTGCTGCAGACTTTTTTGATGACCCTGTAGTAGAAATTTGAATTTACTATTGCTTCTTACGGCTTGTTCAAGTATTGAAAAAAGTAAATGGCTAAATCACGAACTGTCAGTTGCTTATCAGATCTCGAATTCTTGGGAATGTATTCTCAAAATGCATTCTCGACCTGATTATCATCATTTACACTTCTTAGTATGCAATATGCTATTTCTATATTAGAAAACAATTTTTTAAAC
This sequence comes from Mantis religiosa, assembly GCA_030765055.1. NCBI lineage: Eukaryota > Metazoa > Arthropoda > Insecta > Mantodea > Mantidae > Mantis > Mantis religiosa. The sequence continues at coordinate 116,019,932 of CM060957.1, read as the reverse complement.
AAATAATGCACAATGCCGGATATCACTTACTCTAATTTTTCTCTGATGCTACTCCTACCTTATAAGCTTGCTCACTCTGCATTTCACACCATATGGGTAAGTGGCAAATACTATGGAGGGAACGACTTTGGCTTGACAGTAATAACAGGGCTGTTAGACTTAATGTACCGTGTACAACAGTCTTTGAAAGGAAACAAAGGTTTATGTATTATATTATAACATTTCGTTATCAGCCACACGTGAATAATAATCGGATAAAGCATTCATATAATTAAAATAGTATACAAAGGAATGTGTGCATGAGTTCTGCATTACATTCTCAACATAGGCGCGTTACCATAGAGTGACATGGCTCTACAGCGATACGGGAGGATTACATTTGGTTCTAAATCGGCCAGGACCGTCCTTTATCTGACTTTTTTTTTCAAGTTTCCAAGCAAACGCCTGGAATGTTTAACGAAAACATTCCAGGCGTTTGCCACGCAGAGGAATAGAATTTAAGGAAGTTAAAACAAACGGGATCAATAAAAAGAAGGTTAAATAAGCAGAAAAATGCAGTTAGATCAGGCCAATTCATTTCCTTATGATTCTTAGCAGAACGATTGAGAGATTGGGCAGTGATGGAGTTTTCTTGGAGGAATGTCTGCTCTGGAGTTGGTGTGGGGAGCGTCTTCGTGAGAATTCATGGCCAGGGTTAGGTTTATGGGATATCGGTGACGTTAGGGACCCGCCAGTGCCTGCCGCCTTAGTTCTTGCCTGTCTGTTTTGTCTACTTTACTACTTCCTTCTGGAGATTTCCAGAAGTAGAATAGGCAATATGAACATACGTGCCATAGTGCTTCTCCGTTTCCCGATAAGTACAGCCTTTTTGTTCATGGCAGGTGGTGAATTCGCAAATGGGAATCAGCACTATAGCCCACATAATTTTTCCCAAATTTTTGTTCCAACATCGAATATTATAACTATTACATGCAATTTATATAGTAGTAAAGCAATCGATTTTCCCTATAGGGCTGTTTATTAAGAGTATTAAAGCATTTTGTTTTTGTTTTTGTAATTTACGTCCTCCAACGTTGTCATATCGGACGATGAATGATATTGGTGAAATGATGCTCAAATGAGTCTGGAGTCCATGGAGCTTAGAGCTACCGTACATTCTCCTTTAAGCATAAGGGAAAACCCCAGAAAAACCTTATTCAAGTAACTCACCCTGACCGAGATTCGAACTCGGGACCTCTTGAACGTGAGGAAGACACGCTACCGTCTACGCTACCGAGGCGGGCAAGCAATTTGTTATTCGTGATTATAAACATCTTGCTCATAGTTTCATTTTAACTTTCCTCTTAAAAGTTCACTCTCTCTTTGTTTCCTGACAAGTGTAGAAGTGCTACTTGCCGAGAGTTGAATTGTGCATATTCCAAAATTTTACAATTTAGAACTGTTGGCTACATTTATTTGTTTTTACCTTGTTACTACCTAGGCTTACATGGCACCCTGATCTGCTGCTCTGCCAGGTAGCTCTTAACCTCCATGCCTCCTTGTTACTTAATTAGCCCCATTTTTCCCCTCATCTTTCTTTCTTATATTCTTGTTGACATTTCTTGCCCATTTTTATTTTACTTTCTGCAAGAACTCACCAATACATTTTACCTTCTTTTCCTCCCTTCCCGTTAACATTTTTATAGCTACTATCCTCTTGTCTACTTTCTCCCACGTTTCCTCCCAAACATGTTTTCTCCACATTACAACCTCCTTGCATTTTGTTACATAGTGTTCTATGCTTTCCTTTCCCCTACACAATTACCAAATTCAATTTTCCCTACCTCTTATCCCTCTTAGAAATATTATTCCTGCTCTCATCCAAGCTAACCCTTCTCTCTCTCTCCTGCCTATTGCGGCAATCTACATATGCGTCTCGTCCCCAATTTCTTTTTATTTGTTTGTAAAATTGTAATGATTTAATATTTTCTAGACTTCCTCATATTTCCTGTCTTTCTATATCTTCTATTCTGCATTTTACCAATTTCCCACATCGTTTGTATTTCTTTTCTGTAATCTCCATATATCCCCCATTCCTGTTTTTCCCATAATTCCTCCTATCTCTGCCTAACAACTATTTGATTTCTCTAGTTTTTGTGCTGTTTCATACATAATTTCATAATTTCCTCTTCTTCTTTAGCCAAACACCTATACCAAAATTATATTATTCTTTCCATTATTATTCCATTTCTTCTTGTCTTTCCTAATTCTACTAAAACTACTTCCCTAGGTGCTGATCTTGGTAAGTCTAGTAGCTCTTTACAAAACCTTCTGTAGTTTTGATTCACCGTTTTGTTTACCTCTGCACCCTTCCCCTGCAGATCTCCACTGCATACAGCATTTTGTATTCAACTAGTTCTTCGTACATTCTTTCTAACCACTTGGTTATCATTTCTAGTGTGTATTTGCATATTCTTATCCCATTCATTGCCGCCCTTCCTTTTGCTTCAATTTTTCTCCTGTGTACTCCACATTTTCCATTGTTATTCAACCTCACTCCTAAGTTTTCAAATTCATTTACCACTTCTACCCTTTAACCATTTAGTACCCACTTTTCATCTTCTTTTAGTTTAACTCCCTTCTTGAAGAACCATAACTTTCGATTTATTTATGTTTATGTTTATTCCCCACTCTTCATAGAATTTCTGGATTTCGTTTATTGCCTTCTGCAAACCCACTACCGTTATAGATCCTACCATTAAGTCATCCGCATATAGTAGTCCAGGAATACTTTACTGACTGGTGGACTCGGAGCGCTAGTACACTTTATGCTGTTGTACGTTTACATCGGAAGTAATTCTGACACGCCTATGTCCATAAGGGAGTTAATACTGGATATACGTACACACCACAAATAAATATAAGCACGCTGCGCAACATGCAAGTCTAAAATGATGCCTGTGGTCTCGTTTTTGTTTGCCCTTCCATTAATTCCAATTTCGCGTCGTATGTGCCATAGGCATTGTAACTATTTTTAGTTGAATGTAAAACTGAAAGCCACAAGAATTGAAATCGCGGTTTGAGCCACTACAAAATGCATTTATAGCTCTTAGTTTTCCTCTATCCGTTTTATTTGGTTAGCTGTTTGAAGTTGATTTTGGTTTGTCTTTTGCAGCTGAATTAATAAACAGATACTTCAGAATCTATTAAAACAATCTAGTATGTTGAAAATAACATGGCTTCTCCTTCTTGCAGTCTATCCGGCACCGGTATACGAGTATATCATGAACATGAAAGCACACCTGAAAGACTACAATTAAGGGGAATCAAGGGAAATTATGAATAACAAATGGTGGAATGAAAGTATCAGCATTCGCCAAAGTACAAGGAGAAGCCACGAAATAACAAAGTTAAAATAAGCGATTGACAAGAATCGTACTCGCAGCCTACCGTAGATATTACCTCGGCACAAACTTGCTCAGAATATTGGCTATTAAATTCATATTCCACATACAAGGCTATTCTAAAAGAAAGAATAGATTTCAAATATTTATTTCTTCCAAACTACAAAAGTTAGAACCACAATTCCAATATTCATGAAGAGAGAGCAGTTCACAATTTTATATTATGCATTCATTATGAGCACCGCACAAATGTCAAAACCTTGGCTCGTTTCTTGCCACAGACGAATCTGCTGCTTTCCAGTTATCGAATTCATAGCTTCAACAATTCAATGTAGATCTTCAAGAGTGTCAGGCATAGGGAGGATAAAAACGCGGTCTTTTACGTAACCCTATAGATAAAAATCACATGGAAACCTGGGAGGCCACCGGCAATAAAGTTGATCTTCTGCTCCTCTCTTCCAATCCAACGTCGTGGAAACGTGTATTCAAGTAACGTCCATCGTAGTAAGAGAGATGAAGCGAGGCACCAACTTGCATGAAGATAAAGTCATCGAAATCTTCTACAAGTTGGAGAAATAACCAGTTTTCAAGCATACCTAGATAAGTTAGTCCTGTCAGAGTTTTCTCCATGAAGAATAAGGGCTCATAAACCTTGGTTACAGAAATCGCACAGTAGACGTTCATCTTTGGTGAATCTCTTTCATGTTGAATAACTGCCCTAGGATTTTCACTTGACCAAAATCGAATGTTATGCTGATTAACAGAAAGATGAAGAATAAATTCACCGGAAAAAATTAATCGTAGAGAAAAAATTTTCTTTCATATCATTTGACATGCCAATGCACAATTCGTACCTTTTGTTGGGGTCGTCAGGATGCAGTGCTTGCAGCAACTGCAGTTTGTATGACTTCAAGTGCGGACGGTGTTTTAGAACTTGCCTTTGGTTGAGGAATGTTAAGTTCCATGTTAAGTTCCATGCTTTAATGTAGATTTCTTTGGGCTCCTTTCGTATAGTGTACGAATACGCTCCACATTCTCGTCCGGCATGTTATACTTTTGTAAGCAATGTCTCCATGGTCAAATTTTTAATAAGACAAAATTTTTATTGTAAAATGTTTTGCAATGTCCAGCACTATTAAACTGTACAAATTCTGGCTATACCTTTAGAACTCATGTATATGTTTAAACTTTCACGGCCGACGTTAATGCAGTAGAAAGTTGTTTCCGGGCTTGAAGACCGTGGTTTAGACGCTGAAAAATATCTGACGTTTCGCCCGAAGCTCCGTCGGGCGTCTTCAGAGATTCAGTCTTGGCTGTTCACAACTAGACTGTCTAGACCACGGCCTTCAACAATATTATTTAAAATCCAATTCATGAAAAAAACATTAAATCCAAACACTGAGCAATAAGAGAGTATCATTAAACTCTCATACAAATAAACTTATCTATAAGGCAAAAAAGCCACATATGAGCAATGTAAACATATAAATATATAATTATACACATAGAGCTATGTTATAAACTTTTAACGCCATTAATTGTTGCTGTATGTACTCCTTGCACTTCTAACAGCAACAGTGCTACATGAGGTGAATGTATTTACAGATGAAAAAGCTTTTAACACAGTTTTAGCTATGGTCCCAAAACTATGGACTATACTAACTTGTACTAGTCAATATCCAATACTACGTGGGCAAGAAAAAGGAAGCTTCATTTTCAAAAATATTGGTTTCTGTTGTTCAATAGTTCTTAGCTATTAATGCTCTTTCAAGTGCAGTTTACTTATTGCTATTATTATTATTTTCCAAAAAAATCTTAATTTTCTCTTCCTTGGACATCCGAATGAAGGATAAATTCCTTTATCTCCCTGTAGCAACAAAAACAAATAGTTCTGCAATTACAGAACCAACTTAAACAACTGGTCTGCCAATTTTGGTTTATAAATATATCTTGGCAAAAACCAGTTAAGTAGAATATGTAAATTCTTCAAAATGCTTATTTAAATATGCTGCCTAGAATTCTTCAAGTACATCAGTCCTATTTCATACCAGAAATAGAAATTGTATATCTTATCATAGTACTGCGAGAATAGTTTAAACTATAAACCAATAATGTTGACTACCTACTGTACAGAAAAACATTTGAACATAGCCTTCATTTTTAAACAAGCTGAACATGTTTCCGTAAGTCAACCCCATTTTAAGCGTTCACGTATACAAATATCTCTAAGATCAAGAAGAAAATAACATCTGATAAATCAAATATAGTTCAATTCCTCACATTTCATCGCACTGATGTATTAATGTCTGAACAATATGTATCTTAAACTTGCAAACCATCATTACACAGCTTCTCTCTTTCCTGGTGAATACTTTTTGTCAATAAAATGTTCCTGTAGAAACATATGCAGACATTTCTCTTTCTAAGCCAAAGAATGATCAGCAATTTTAGTCACAAATACTTCAAGGCACCTTCTTCTATCCTCAATGAAGTCTTTTTCAAATATTTGTCGTTTCCAGGATTTCCTGGTAGAGGTGGTACCACAATCCTACTATCTCGTACAAGTTAATTTCCGAGCCATTCAAAATCACTATCTCCGACTTACATTCGACCTTTTCACTTTAAAAACGGTTAGGTTTCTCCTCATTCTGGCCTCATTTATCTCTTCTTTCTAACGCCGTAAGTAATGGGATGCCCGCCTCGGTAGCGTGGTGGTAGCATGTCTGCCTCACGTTCAAGAGGTCCCGAGTTCGAATCTCGGACAGGGTGAGTTACCTGGTTAAGGTTTTTCCGGGGTTTTCCATTATCCTGTAAGACGAATGTCGGGTAACTCTAAGCTCCATGGACCCTGGACTCATTTGAGCATCATTTCATCCATTCCATTCATCGTCCGATATGACTTAACGTTGGAGGACGTAAATTAAAAAAAAAGACTAATAGGATTTATCACATCTATCTCTAGGAAATTAGCAGGAGCTGCATATGCATTGCTCAAAGTCTGTTTCTTCCACGTTAAGCCGTCTTGTAGCATCTACTGTGGTGTCCGCTATACTGTAATACACCTACTTCTAATTAGGTGTAATGTCATTTAATGGAAACTCATTCGAAATTCTGAAATTCTATATTACATAGTCTGTAATATAAAGTATTTGTAGCAATTATTACTTCACGAAGTTACATAGTAAATATATATATTTGTTTATTTTTTTATTATCCAATATTTTGATTCCTGTTTTACCCAAAGGTATATTAGAAATATAGTTTACAAATTTATGAATATAATACAATTTAAAAAAAATAACAAAAATCAATATTAAGCTGACAAACAGTAAACATCAAGATGAATCATTTAGCTTAAGAAATATTTTGTTTAAGAAAGCCATGAAATATTGATAAGTTTTGTAATTCATCAGAATATGTGTAAGTGATTTTAAAAAGTGTAGCCTAAAGATTGAAGCAATAATTCAAGTTCGGATCTTTCAAAACAGAAAAATGGGTAATAAAATAAAATGTGAGGGACATCTTGAAGATGATTTCCACAAATACAGTCAGATGTAGATTTGATTTTGAATCGAAATCTGCCCGCCTCGGTAGCGTGATGTTAGCATGTTCTGCCTCACGCTCAAGAGGTCCCGAGTTTGAATCTCGGGCTGGGTGAGTTACCTGGATAAGGTTTTTCCGGGGTTTTCCCTTATCCTGAAAGACGAATGTCGAGTAACTCTAAGCTCCATTGTCCCTGGGCCCATTTGAGCATCATTTCACGCAAACCATTCATTGTCCGATTTGACTTAAAAAAGTTAAAGGACGTAAATTGCTTAAAAAAATCGAAATAAGTAAGCTGAAAATTTGCCATGTCCAGTTAAGAACTGAGTGAGAACATAGTTAGGATTAACGAATTTACATTTATGTCTGTCAGAAACTGTTGGGAAATATAAATCCTTAGTCAGAGCACCACAATCACTTTTTAACCAGTATTCATTCCAGTCGTTGATGATAATCTCCTTCAATGTTTGCCTCACATAAGGAATAGGGCATAAGAGTGTATGTCTCCGGAAGATCTGAAGTCGCAGCTCTCTTTGCAAGCTCATCTGCATGTTGATTTCCGGCAATTCCCACGTGCCCTCTGACCCATGAAATATATAGATGAGAACCACTTAACCATAGTAAATTGAACTAATTTTATGTTAATATTTTCTATAACATTTACATCCCCCTACGTAAAGGATGTAGGATTTGCTAAGCGAAGTGTCCACGTTATAACAGAAAGCAATTTTATTACATTGTCGGTGGATATACGTCATAGTCGAACGCACAGAAACAACTTTATTCTATTTGCGTAATCCCAAACCAAATTATATTCTGAGCTTTGTGTTTAAAAGTCATACTAGCATAAAGCTTCCACATTCATTGCACTTGATCAAGTTATCGTTTTTGTTGTGTTTGAATACATTCTGCTTAATCGAGGCGTATTTAATGTAAATAAAGCACACTTTAAAATATTTTGGGACGTTTACCGAATTTTTCCGCTATTTTGCATTGCAGAGGGACACATCAACTAAACTCACGGAATATTCGTATTTGTTCAATATTTCGCACATGCCCAGTTCTTCAAACCACATTGTAAACGGACGCAAAATACTGGGGGGACATTGCAGCCGTGTTGTTAAAATAATTGCTAAATCTCGCCATTTTCCAGTTTAATCTAAACTTTTTAGAGAGTGAGAGAGACAGAGAGAGAGAGAGAGTGGTGCTAGATGTTCTTTTTGTCTCTAATTACTTCTCTTATCGTTGCCTGCTAGCGGTGAATTATTGAAAACGTTCCCTGGATACGAAATTTCCATCTACTATAAAATTAAAGGTAAGCTGCAGTAAAAATACTTTAATGCTTTAAAGTGCTAGACTGGACAAATAACAAGGTCATATCGTATTTAAGCTGAAGTTTTATTGGAAACTCTTATGCTTCACTGAACGAGGACTGGAGAAAATGGTATTTCAGGTCAATTTCCTTGTAGAACTCCAGAGAAATGCTGAAATCAGAGTTTCATTTCTGCTACCCAAGAACCATCTAGTTAGAGAATTCAGGTAAAACGTATTCTTCTAATTCTTATTTTTCTTCATCATATTCTTCTTCATTTTCTTCTTCTTCTGCTCCTCCTCCTCCTCCTCCTCCTCCTCCTCCTCCTCCTCCTCCTCCTCCTCCTCCTCCTCCTCCTCCTCCTCCTCCTCCTCCTCCTCCTCCTCCTCCTCCTCCTCCTCCTCCTCCTCCTCCTCCTCCTCCTCCTCCTCCTCCTCCTCCTCCTCCTCCTCCTCCTCCTCCTCCTCCTCCTCCTCCTCCTCCTCCTCCTCCTCCTCCTCCTCCTCCTCCTCCTCCTCCTCCTCCTCCTCCTTCTCCTCGAAACTTTGTGTTTCAAATATTCAGTATTTCGGTATGCTGCGATGTTGGTACAAAATTAATAATGTGAATAGATAAAAGCAACCAAATAATTAATGGTAAATGGACTGCCAGAAAGATTTTGTTTGAATAAAAATATTTAATTTCAAGCCAATCTGTAAAATAATAGTTTGGCAATTAATTAGGTATTTTATTTCTTTTCAACGTTTAAAAATAAGACTGTCAGGCGTCTATATTAGGCGACGGTTAGAAACGTGCAAACCTTCAACACGAAACATTTAAGACGGTTAACTATGAAAAAGTTACATGACACGAATTGCTTACTTACTGGACATTTTTGTACTATAAGTTGTCTATTTTACCATTCCCTTGCAACATAAAGATATTATACAAAGATAAATAAAATATCTGAAAATTCACGACAATTTTACCGAAAATTAAAAGTAATGTATGACTTTTCAGGTAAAAAGTTGTACAGATGTGGGAAATCTTTTGAAAATCCTCATGTTGCATCTTAGAATGATGCTGATTTTAAATAGAAATTTTTATATTTAAACAACCTTTTGTTTTTGAGCTGTACTGTCTACAGTTTGACAAATAGTGACAGAGGCATGGGCCGATTTAAAAAATACTTTCATGATTTCATGGATCTAAAAATTGATTGACACTAATACCTCAATGCATTGAATTGTTGTCTATAATGGAATACTAAGATGCAGCGGTTATGCTGTAAGATTATTGAGAGGTTGACACTGGGTAGTTGAACGATAAACAGGCAGGCAGGCAGGCAGGCAGGCAGGCAGGCAGGCAGGCAGGCAGGCAGGCAGGCAGGCAGGCAGGCAGGCAGGCAGGCAGGCAGGCAGGCAGGCAGATACATAGATAGATAGACTTTTTATTGCCAAAGACATATACACGTATAGCAACGTCAAGAATATATAAAATTGTCATTTATGTCCAAACAATAGAATGAAACTCCTGGACCTTGTAAAGAGGGCTACACCTTAAAACACCTATTACCTTCCTTTTAAAATCGCTGGCTGTAATATTTCTAACAGAGTCAGGCAAACTATTAAATAATTTTAATGAAACAGAATCAAAGCTGTTTTGAGTCTTGGCTAACTTACACCTCCTTAAGTATAGCTGTTTTGAGGTCCTTGTTGGATATCTGTGAACATCGTTACAAAAGGTAAATTCATGCAAATTTTCTTTCACATAGAGGAGACAACTCAAAACATAGATACAAGGAAGAGTGAGGATTCCTAATTCAATAAATAGTGGTTTACAATGGGAAGTAGGCGGAGCTCCACAAATAATCCTTGCAGCCCTCTTTTGTAAAATGAAATGTTTGTTGGCATAAGCATGGTTGCCCCACAGTAAAACTCCGTAGTTGATATGGCTATAAATATGAGCATAGTACACCTTCAGTAATGCTACCTTATCCCCATTCTGTTTTAAAATTCGTAACATAAATATTCCTTTGGTAATTTTATAAGAAATGTAGTCAATGTGTGATTTCCAGCCCAGATCCTTTTCAAGGTATATACCAATAAATTTTGTCCTGTCATCAAGACCATTTGAAAGGCGATTAAAATTAAAATTAATATTTATTACTTTGCTTTGATTTATACTTAATTTATTAACATCACACCACTATTTTACTTTCGCAAAGGCGCCTTGTATTTTGTCATCATCCACACAGCAAATATTTAAGGCTAAGTCGTCAGTAAACAAATATGTTTCAATGTAATCGTCTCGAACATAGTTAGGTAGATCGTTGATATATATTAAGAAAAGAACTGGACCAAGAACGGAACCCTGTGGGACACCATATTTGACGAGTCTAAATTCGGATTTAAAACCATTGATATAGACGGACTGGTATCTGTCACTTAAATAAGATACAATAAAGTGGGTACTTTCAGAACAGAAACCATAGTATTCCAGCTTAGAGATGAGAATGTCATGAGAAATAGTATCAAATGCTTTGGTTAAATAAAAAAAGCTGCCTACAGTTGAGTTGTGTTCTTCCAAAGCATTTAAAGTACGTTTAGTAAATGCTAAATCTGCATCAACAGTTTTATGACCAGCTCTGAAACCGTACTGATTAGGAGAGCGTTCGCTCAGGGTAAACGTGGTTAGTGTTATAGGCAGATAACTTGAAGCCTCTCGATGTTTCTCCATCTCGAAAGATCTGGAATTGCATGGATATTTTCAATGGCTATATTAGCGAGGAAGAGAGTTTGGAGTTAGTGAGCAAGTATCTAGTGCGATGATACCAGCTTCCGAATGAATTGCTGAGGACTGGTTAAATGCAGTGAAGGCAGTTAGTGCATGATATAGAAATCGTGTGTACAACACCCCAACAAGCGAATCCTACGGAAGAAGGGGCTGCGTTGGGTGAATTTTGTTTCACATGTCATGGAAGAAAGCTAAATGAATATGAAAGCAAACTGATACGACAGAGAACAATGGAGCTAGTTGGCTTTTAAAGCGATTAACTTTTCGGTTGTCAAAAACCACATTTATTTTGGACGAATATATTACTTTAATTTAGATAAACGAACGAGTGAAAAGTACTATCATCAGGCGATGTTATAAGGGGGCACACATACAATTTACGTATTAGTATTTAATGTATCGCTAAAATAGTTTTGGTAATTGCAAAGTGTGGTTTAAGATAATAAACTTCTAGATCGTTGCAAAGTTAAAATGTCTTTTTTTCGTGTCGGACTATGGAGTGGTTTCTCAGAAATATTTGTTATACTTGTATAGCATCACATTTTCTTGCATAGTTGAATACTCTTGAATTGTGTATTTATTTAATATCTAGTAGAATCAATCATTTCCGTCGCATTACTGAATTAATTACGGAGATTTTGCTTATCTTTCTCCCTTTTTCGGTTTAACTCTTTCTGTTTTCTTTTCCGTACTCTTCTCTTTCACACTTCCTTAAAAATGATTTCTCTGTCTCAAATCTCTTCGCCCGTCTTACATTCTACCCTCGCTTTCCCCTAAACTTCGGCTTCTGCCTCTTTGTCTTTCCTCTGGCAACTCAAGTCATGGAGTAACCCTCTAACTTCTTCCACAAGGAAGGTAATACAAATTATAGTTCGGAAATACATTGCTTGAGGTAATTTGTTTACATATCTGAACAATTTAAGCTGAAAAATGTGTAACTTCTTAAATATTCATCCTGTTCAAATTTCTGTCAGAAGTTGTGAGAATCGTCATCCTGACACGCTTTATATATATATATATATATATATATATATATATATATATATATATATATATATATATATATATATATATATATATATATATTTCATAATATTCAATAAGAGGTATTTAAATTTAAACATTTTAGGGAGAATAATCAAGATGCTCTATTTGCATACAATACACGATGTTCATTTTTATCTGTGATTATACCGGGCAAAATTTGACGTCATCAATAGCATCGCTGATGGAGCGAGTTTACATAAGATTCCCCTAGAGGCTTGATATCGTATTTGATGGGTTGACAGCAGCTTTGGGATCTCCCTCTACTGGCAGGTAAATATACTATTTCAGAAATGAAATGAAATGTGTAGTGTTTAACGTCCGCTTTTACTACATACGGCTCCGCAGGCGATGACACTGATGGTACATGACATGAAGATGGAGCACCGGTGGAATGAGATGGTGAGGGAAACCAGAGATCCCGGAGAAAACCTGCCCCAGCGCCGTGTTGTCCACCACAAATCTCACTTTGCGGTTGCCTGGGATCAAACCCGGGCCACCTTGGTGAGAGCCAAGCGGTCTAACCACTGATCCACGGCGCGGCCTACTATTTGAGAGGTGGCTGCCCGCGTAATATAAAGGTGCGTAATTTCGGCTGGTGCGTAGATACGATAACTGTTTTTAGAAAACTATATACTGCAACGTAAAGCATTGCACTGCTAATTGTGCAGCCATAAAAGTAGACCATGAAGAATATACGAAGTGATAAGTCAATGAACACTTATTTCACAATGAACATCTGTTTTTCTGAAATAGTAGACATATATACATATTGTAAACCTGTCACATAAAATAGAAATATTTCTTTTTGATCCTGATTCTTTTCTATCACCCACGTTTCCTCACAATGGAACTTCATTACAATTCAGAAAATTAGCAGAACATGTTCTAGGAATGAAAAATAAATTAGTGTTACAATATGTACAAAGATTTTATCCAAGTCTAAACAGGAACATATCTCTAGTACACAGTCTTATATGTCCATTTTCTTATATTAGCGTTCTCTCTTTGCCTTAAACATTATCTGTATTGCGAGAAGGTATGTCTGAGGCCTTTCTGTCATAACATTATGTATTGCTTTTTAATTGGGACCAGTTCCCGTATAGCGTCCAGTGTCTTTCTTTTTGCGAGTAACTGATCCTGTATCTTGGAAGTGTTTGATGCATCTATTGGTTTTTAAAGACATAAAGATATCAACATTAATAGACATTTTAATTAATCGTGAGAATGAGAAAAATTTATATCCTATACTGACAAAACGCAAGGCGTTTATATTGCAAACAAAAGTGTGTCAATTTGACGATACCTATAGACTTTTGACAACATTACGCTCCGAGGGACTTGTCTGAATGCTAAATAGCATTACATAAACTCCTCTATGTAGCGGTTTAAAATATATTTAAATGTCGTACAAATTTTAATGCCGATACCAAAGTAGCATTCAAACATGAAGACGCGGTGCTGTGTGTTCATATCAAGGGGAAGCTGGTTGTATTAGTTACCAGCGTGATCACAATCAGAGCGCTGTAATTTGCTTACTGTTCTGCAAAAGTTACCGCTTCTTCTCCGTAGAGGGCACTATGAATTCAAGATAGACTCACCAGTCAACTATGACGCCATCCTTGCTCAATCGGAGGGCGGAAATAACGAATAAAAATGAACACCGTGTATTTGTGTATAATCAGCATACACGTATATTCACACATAATATACATGCATATACACTCAAACAATTTGTATACTGAGTTTCAAGGTCGTATATTTTGCATGTTACCATGAATTATTATTAAACCCAAATCGAAAATGACTGGAGCTTATTACATTAGTATTATTATACGCATCGATTCAATTAATTATATTTTAAATTGTTGTGCATTGAGATTTCATTTTTAAGTTTAGCTCTTCTGATCGTTTAAGATTGGTTTCAGGAATGGTTTATGTAGTAAAACTAGTTTCTTTACAACGTTACCAATTACGTATTAACTAATTGTTCCTCTGTAAGTTTTCTGTTAATATAAAAATACTCTGCGTGGAGATTACTCTAAGTTTGTTAAACTTATGCATTTGTATGCAGAGAAATTTATTTAGCAGCAAGCAAGTATTTATCAAACTTATGTGGAAACTTTTAGCTAAATTTAGAAGAAATGTTGCAGGAAATGCACTTGCTGGAATATTAATATAACATCTATTTCAGATAATTAAAATATTGAGATTTACATTTCCATCATATTTTTAAACTATGTCATTTAGTTTCTTTTGCTTCAGTTAGACTTAAACATTTTTCTTCAGTTACGGTAACATAAAAGTAAGTTAATTAAGCACTATCTCAATATCTTATAAAATACATACTATCAACACAAAATACAGTCTAGGGTTCAACAACATATGGACTTCTCTTCTGGCAATTCACCAAAGCTGGATCTGTTATCTCAACACTGGACACCGGCCAAATTGGCACTGGTTTCAAACAACACGCCGCAACCCTCCCTTTTCCACTAACAACTCCTTATCCGTCACGTGTCAGTCACCACCTACATAGATGACATCTAAAATGTTTCTAAAGTTTAACTTTGATGACACGTAAGTTATGGAACATATATGTAAGAATAGCGAACAAAAGAACATCAAGGTTGGCAGTTGGATGGATTTCAATAACAAAAATCTGACGTCTTGCATTCACATGAATTTTTCTATTCATCCTTATATAAAATATTCTTAAAACCGCGTATGAGTTTAACTACTTCATGTTAAACAGAATAAACATTTTTATAGATCTTTTTACACGCAGGTACAATAGGAATAGGAGTATACAGCAGGTTTAAGTGATAGTCAAATCTTTGTGTAATGAGTTCGGCATTCCAGTTTATTTGCATGAGGAGGAGGGAGGTTTAGCGACTCTCCATTTATTGGACAATTTAAAAAAAATAACAAGGAATATCTCGAAAATGTTTAAACCTACAAAAAGGCATTTGAGATAAATTGGATACTTGGGATATTCTTTTGTGTAGTAAGATTAGCCACCCACAACGATTATGCAAAAATCATTAAAAATTAACAGAGCTTGAAAGATTATTCCCAGAAACTTCAGTTTATTGTGAAAATGTCGCAAATAAATGATAATTCAGTCAAAATTGTTAAGAATATTTATGAGAATATCAACGTTTACGAAATATCTATATTTGGCAGAGATGTTTTTGAGAAAATCAAACATATCGATATAATAGGTAAACTGTACTCTATCTCAGGCTAGTTTAATCCTGCTGTAAATAACAAGGCGGAGCTGACTCAACTCGCTACGTGTTAGACGCTACATGCACACATATAAGTTTTGCTACACTAGCAGTATATGTATATATATATGTATGTATGTATGTATGTATATATATCAGCGCTAACTTCTAGACAATAAATATAGTTGGGTTACTTATTAAATATATGATTTGGTTCATTTACGAAAAAATAATCATGGACTTTACTGCGTATAGCACTTTTCGTAAAATCGTCGTATTTCTCCATGCTCTATTTGCATTTACGCGACTTTCCTTGTATTCTTAGAGTTCCGGATTCTTGCTGTTCTATTCTAACACGACGTACACTACTTGCGGAAACAGCAAAGAGATTATAATTTTCTTTCTCAATGTTTTTATAGACGATTCCGAGTTTCTTTCTTTAAGCACCGCGAAACAATGCGCGATCATTAGCCTCTCGCCACTTTTTAAAGGGTTTCCTCGATTTTGTTCCATTTCGGCTGAAGCACCAGCCTGCTCAGTGATGAAAAGCTTACTGATTTTAAATTGCATATACAAAAGTGTTCTTGGGCTTGTGCGGTACGCGAGATGCACCGGAAATAGTGTTAAATATCAGAAGCAACTCCACACTATAAACAATAACATCTTAATCAGCATTCAACTCGATACAGACCTCGTTGTGAGAGAGCTGCCTGGTATAGGAATGCAAAAATATTATATAATAGCAGTGTCCTTTAGTAATTATTAAACAAAATGCAGCTTAATTTAACATAAGTTAATAGTGTGTATAATTTCACCAGTCTTCTGTCTGACCTGTATATAGTATACAGAACATATCTATGTGGCATGTCAAGCAGAAAGATGAAATGTGAGGCTATTACGTTTATAAGAATCGAAACATTTGCATAATTTTCTCTCTTCGAAATTAGCTCGCACAGAGCAGTGATCAGAAAACTACACAATACTTAAAGGAGCGGTTTATCGTACGCATACAAATAATAGACAACGCCCATTTACTTCGCTAAACCAATCAATAGCTTAACTATTTTCTGTCCCAATATCTCTGTCTCTGTCTCTCTTCCCACCCAGATGTTTACAGCAGGATTAAAATAGGATGAGAAAGATTATAGAATGGATTAGGTACTTAAAGCTCTTCATGATACATACTTGGAAAACTACTAACCTCGAAAATACCAAATCTGAATATAGGCGAATTTTTGTTTTTTCAGTTTTGCGGTTCGCAGTAAGAGATTTAGACAGACATATACATACAGAACTGCTACTGTCCATGAAATTCAACCTGGATACAATGAGGAATGGCAGCGATACCTAAATGCTGATGGACACAACTTATAACAAGGTAGCACTCATTGAAGGCGGAGTCTTTTTTTTAAAACTGAAATCCTCTCCCTCAATGTAGTAGACAGCAAGCGGAGTACTCATACTTACAATTCGCGGCCGGGAAACATAACAAACGTACTGTATTTGTGTTAAGTCGATTTGAATTTTCAATATTTCGTCAGTTACTTCAATTATTTTATTTCTAGTAATATTGCCCAAAGAAAATGTAGATTAAAAGTCAATATTAAGCAAGTTTTAAGCATCCATGATTACAGTACGTCGTATTCTTTAAAGTATCCATTACGAAAGATTAAAATTTATCTATAAACGTATCTGAACCATGGTTAACTGAAGATTTGGTAAGAATAACTTATAGAAGATTCAGTTCAGAAAGTCATGTGAATATAACACATCGGACATTTCCTTTGTCTTATCAAGATGTACTCCACTATATATTTATTTTAGGAGGGTATTTCTACTGTTTTTGAAGCCTTTGAATGGACGTGTTTTACGTGAGTATCACGCAATCGAGAAAGGTGACCCTGTTTTTTGTGGGGCGTATGGAAAGCGGCACCAAATTTACGATGGTCTGATTAGCCTTTTCCATGAGAACATTGTTGGAGAATGTGTGGTTTCCCTGCAATCCAATATTTTGTTTCACTTGGAGAAACAGCTTCTGGTAGAGAATACATTAGACCTGGCACCGCCTTTACATATATGTTTTTATCCTCTGGAAATAAATTCAGCGCACGATATATGCCTTCGCCTTTTTATCAGCCTAATAAAGACATATCCTGTAAATAGAATTAATTTACTTCGAGTTGTCTGTGAATGTACTTCCCATACTTTCCTGGAAGAATATTACAATATAATAATTTTTCTATCGTTTTGGTAGAGAACTATTTCAGGATTGCCAAAATGGTTTTCCATTATTTGGGCTAGCTAAACATTGATTTGGTTATTTATTTATATATAAAACAGCAGAACTATCCTATTTTGACGTCTTTATGTTTTGAACTTTGATGCAATCAGCTCAATGGTGCTTTATTGACGGGCATGAGAACGTCAACTTCTATTGTTTATATGCGAATTTTACAATTCCCAATCATAGGTGAAATCAGAAAAAAATGGAACATCTTCTACCCTTTGATTTTTGTTTGTATCCTTATTAGAGTTGTATATTCTTCATTCATGCGGAATAAGGATAGTTAATTTGTGATTTACTATTTAGATAAACGGTACTTGTACTTAGTAAAGTGAATTTTAAAGTAAATTTTTTTTTTCGCTTTTTAAAATTATTCTAGGGCCACGGTATACAATTTATTAATATTAATCATTTTTCAGAAAAAACACAGAAATTACAGGAACTGAACTATTTTGCATACCAGTTAAAATGTTGAAATTAAATGAAATTTATTATTTTTCATAACTCACATTGAAAAAGTTTAACATACTATAAAATAATACTAAAAATTTCTAAATGTACTTAAAATTAAACTCCACACAAATATATCTTTACGCCTGTAGCTCAAATAAGCTAAAATTAAAACTCTGATCCATAGGACCTCATCGTGTTACCGTGTTCAAGGTAACTTTTTATGAATATGAATCTTACGCGTTCACTCACATGGTTTTCTCTACCCACCCTTATGTAAACTACTTTTAAAGATACCTCCCTTCTCTGTTCTTCATATTTATCGATGTAGACATCTGAAGAAATGTTTTATTACATATTTTATTATAAGAAGAACGAGTAGAGGAGGCTACATTAGCCGCTATGCATGTATTTACCGCAAAACTGTGTGAAGTAGTTTTAATTTTTAAGCAATTTTACAGCATTAGGCTGCAGTAGTTTTCAGATTTGCAAATCTATTAAATCTGTCAACTCTTCTTTCAATCTTGAGTTTCAGTCAACGAAAGTTCAGCTGTAATTTAATTCACGTTTAAAAACTAAGAATTAGTAGCATATATTTATGACTAGAATATGTTTTATCTTTCAAAACTTTTAGAATAACAATTAGCTGACCTGTGTTTTGCAATACCATATAGCATTTTAAAAGATATGAATAAGGACTGGTGTTGAAACACATTATGCTAATGAAGGTTGCTGCGATGCATCAATTACAGGGTTTAATGCAGAATTGTTTTCATTAGCCCCTTCTGCTGGAGACCGAATAACCCCTCTGTTTGCAGGAAGTGCATAGGGAGAGTTAGAGCTATTACAATTAATGATATACTCGTGTCCTGAAATCCTCTCAGGTCTATATGACAAGATAAACCTGCAAATAGTACAAACAAATGCGTAATTTATTACTTAAGTCTACTGAATCAATACAGAAAACGCACCCTTGAAGATTAACATCTGGTATAATGCATGTCAGGCTGGTTCATTACTGATATAAACCTTTGAGAGGGAAGAGAGATAGAGATAGCGATAGTGAGACAGAGAGACCATTAGCGTTTTGATTTGACTCAGGGAAGGTAATGGGTGTCATATTTTATTTGCATATTTTTATAAACCCAGTCAAAAACTGAGGTAAGTATAGTTGGTTTCTCTCTCACATCTACATTTCAGGCCATTTGAAGTTCAAAATTATGGATACACTAATTATATTACCCGAATGAGTGCTCGGTGTGAGAACGTTTTCACATTGTAATCAATAAATACTCGTATTCGTTTCGGATGTGAGCAGTCTTGTATTAAAATGCAGAAAAATGTGCAGTAGTCTACTTTCATTTAAGGTGCTTTAACGCTTGTTCTTACTAATACGGCAGAACGGACATTAGCAATGATTAATGAAAATAAGTTATATTTGAGACCGAATATTGGGTATATACCTAGGTATATCACACCATCTCTCTGGGGCACCGCTTCACACCGCAAAACCTGGAACTACATACGAGGTGAGTCAGCCGCGCCTTATTCGTTTGCAAGGTAGGCCACCTATCAATCGACATATGAGCCTTAGTCCCGTTTTGCACTTACTAAACTGTATTGCTTGATGTTCTTAGAAAGAGGAATGCGCAAAGTTCAGAGGAATAGCGGTTTAAGGGACAAAACGTACTGCTTACTAAAGTACATCTAAACATACGACTCCTTCACTGAGAGCGAATTCCGGTTACCAGGCGATTTTACAAACATTTTAGTAGAGTGTACATGGTAAAGTAATACAGTACACACCTCGGAAAAAATGGACCTATCATATGAGTACTCTAACAACGTCAGCTAAAAAGAAAATGAGGGATCTTGTACTCAGATCAGGGGCTGGCTGCCAAAATTTAGGAAAAATTAGAGACAAGCCTTATCCAATCATGGTCGCGTACAGTCAAAATGGACATATTGTTAAACAAGAGTATATTTAAATTTTTTGCTTAAACTAGGTCTCGTGCAACGCAATTAGGATGCATAAGAGTTTTTGCCCTTTCTGTAATAGTATTAAGACGCCCAACATATGATTAAAAGTGTCTTAAAAGGATTAATCAAGCACGAGAATTCGCGAGGTGGCAAAGGTGTACAACCAGGCATACAAGTTGTACTACTGAACCCAGAACGTACTTTCAGGGAAGTCTCGAAATAACTCAAGGGGATTATGACCTCTCTTGTGCTGTAGCACCCAATGGCACAGGTTCGAGTCTCAGCATTGTTATGTTCATCAAAACTTGGAACGAATTCACAATAATTTAATCATAAAGTTCTTGAGGGCGTGCATTACCCAAGAAGGTTATCAGTTCGAGCACCTGCTTCGTTACAGGGGTCGTGTTGCAGGAATAGAAAAAGGGTCATTCCAGCAACACAAAACAGCAATTTGAAACGACATTTTTAATAGCACAATATGTCTGCAAAACAGGGTTTAACGTCCATGTTAAACTCTGATAAAGTAATTTTCATGTTTTATATGTTCAAATGTGTATAAATGATCCTTATTTCAATTGCACTTACGTATAGCTGTGTTTAAGTAACTATTTACTTATAGTTCACCAATAGAGATACATAAAAATGCCATATAATATAAATAAACAATTAAAAATAAAAATATTACCATAGAAGAATTTTCATGGCTCAGGAGCCGTGGTCTGATGGAGTTGGAATATCCATACGTTTTGTTCACGGTCTGAGTCTTCTGACCACACCACCACTGATGATGATGTTCACCGCAGACGTGAACGAAACGTATGGATGTTCCAACTCCAACCAATCACGGCTCCTGAGCCCGGAAAATTATACTATCTTCAAATTAAACTCCGGCCGTGAAAGCTTACGATAATTCATAAAAATATTAACAGTGTTCGGATTTACGCAAATTGTGCGTATTACAGGGTAGAAAAATTAGTATACCTATACAGAACCACCGTCAGAGAGACAGAAGGCATCGCAGTTCTGCGTTAGTTCCAACTGAGCTACCTAGTAACGTATGAGATAAATATTCCGTGTAACATATACTCGCTGATTCCAGTGAACATTTGCAGACGTGCAAACGTCAGCTGTCTAATTACGAATATGTTACAGGTGATGAGATAACATCTATATTAGTACTAATTTCATTAAGTGTTTAACATCCATGTTAAATACGTGAGTTTGAACCTAGTAATGGGTCGATGTTTTCAAGTTGGAGAATAAAATGCGGATTACATAAAACTCGAGAATAAGGGGCAGCTGACTCATCTGGTATAAAACACAAGAGGGAAACAAAAGAAAGGTAAATCAGAAAATAAAATCGACCAGCATTCACCTACCGACTATGAAAAGTCAAGGTATAATTAGGTGGTCGATGAGAATCGAACCGAAAACCATCAGAATACGAGCATCATACTCTAAAGCGGAGCCAAATCATTGGAGAAACTTTCTTATTACTAGGGCTAGGAAAGAATCTTTAAACGGATATAATATATCGCAAAAACGACCTAAAGATTGAGAAAAAAGACGTAAGTATACCTACATATTAATAAATGAATTTTGAATTAATGAAATGTTTATTGAATAAGTATCAAAGATCAATATTCAAGTGATCTGCAACACACAGAGCGAGAAAAACTACTTGCAAGAAATGCTTCTTCTGATTCAGCAACCAGCAATGGACATTCTGGGGAAAGAAACTGAAACAATTAAATCATACTTAGCTTAACCACCTTCGGGTTACAGAAATTAAACTTCAGAAAGGTTCTTTCATTAAAAATAGCTAAAAGGAACAAATAAAATGCTCTATTTTCTAGCCTATAATGACCCATAATTAACATATATTATGTTGGACCTTATCTTCAGGAGCTAGGCAAAACTCGATTTTTCCTAAATTTATTTCCACTCTTTTCATGAGAGTCCAGTCGTTGCTGACGCTGATATTGTTTGTTGCAGGGACTGATGTTTTCGACAGAATTATTGTACCCTATATTGTGTTGTCATATTGTGTTCTACAGATGCTTTTGTTCTCTTACACAAAAAGCTGGCGGTCGCTCTTGGTTTGGTGCTCCCATTTTGTTTCTAACGAACAATTACAACATTATATTTGAAACATATTATAATTATTTTAGGTTGCATCCCCATTACACCTTTTCAGAAGCCATGTTTGTAGCTCCACTATTTACATTCGTAGCTGCGTGGTGCTCAGGTAATTTACATACAACGGAATTTTGAGAGAGAAATATTTATGATCATGCAGCAAACCAGGTTAGGTGTAACCATACTACAGATACGAATTCGTTTACTGCGCATGACTGCATCACAAAATATATGCTAATTGTAGATTATATAAAATTATTTCCAAATGAAGAGGACTTACCACAAAATTTGAACATATTATGTCACTTAAATAACTTTAATACTAATCAAGAATGCAAGCACTTGAAACATAAAAATGAATAAATTTTTCTTTAAATGGTAGTTGGGCATGACCTTTCTTACAAACCTCCTTATATATCTTTGAAACATACTGTATATAACAAAAGTGTTTGAGTAATACACTTCACAGAGAGAGACACACATCTTGATCTTTTGTTTTGTTTTTAATGTTTTTCCTGTGAAATATTTCTTTAATATTCTTTGGTGAAATAATATTCTTCCTCTATTTTCTATAGTCAAGAGTTAGAGAAAGTAGAATAGCAACCAGCAGGTGTGAAACAACTGAAGCACTCAGATTCAGAAGTTGTTAAGTCAATGTTTTTGAGAAATCCTGTTAAACACACTATATAGCAGTTCTCTAATAGTGCTAAAAGATTTACGGGTCAGAAGATGTTAGTTCGAACATATTATGACCCCGGCATGTTGAATGGGCATCAATTACAGAAATAAGTTGTTAAAGTCAGCCTTTTCGAGTTAGATGATGATAAGTAGTTGCCGCATTGGCCGTTTGGTGGTGCAACTATATTGTGCCATCCAAGCTCTTTGACATCTTTGACATTTTAAATTAGACATTTAGACATTAGACATTTTTAGACATTCCTCAAGTACACTTTCAGAAAGTTTATCTGTACTTCCCAAAACCAGTGCACTCTTTCATGCCTATTGACAGAATTTTTGACAATATTGAGAAGAGGAAGTGATCAATGGATAAAGTCTTAATCCCTTCCACATGGGTGAAGCTGATAAAAGATTCGCTACAAAAGAAACCCATTGGTGTTGTTTATGTCAAACTTCTACTGACTGATAACGGGGAAAGTGATGGTACTCCAGCTGTTGAAGTTTCTGACTTCAAAGATGCCCTCGACCATGTCCTTGTAAGAAGTATTCCTGAATACACTTTAATCCGGGGTGTGTATTTCCATAGAGTATGTGTACCAGAAGTTCGTCACACAATATCTTCCTCACTTTATCGTCCCCAGTCCCTTTTGAGGAGAGTAGTGAGTTTGCAAGCCTTACACAAGGCATGTGGTTGTGCGAAAAATACAACAGATAGGCTTCGGAAGAGTAGGAAGGCAAAATATTACGAGGTCCGTTCAGTACTGGAACAAGTAACTCTGCCAGAAGGTGGTACATTTTATGACACAATGACATATGGAAGTGAGGTGGAAGATGGTGTAGTAGAGATGGAGTGATATTTTGGTGACAATGTTGTATGTCAATCCATGAAGTGCATGCTGGATTAGTCCATAGTAGAAATGTATTGCTAAAAATAAAGTAATAGTTTATCCATAACTACATATTATAATTTTTATAATGGAAAAACTGTAACATTGAGTATCAGAAGCTGTTAAGTCAAGTGACTTAACAACTTTTCATACATTTTAAATTAAAAGTCGTAAGTCCTAATAATAAAATAACCTGTCACACATGCTACATATGTCAAACCGTGAGAAACACTTCAACACAGTACTTTGTACCTCCCAACGGATATATCACATAAAATTATTTCATTTGTATTACTATTTTGGTATTCAAAATTACTTTCAAAATCTTTGAGCAGCTCTCCTGCCCAATTTTGAAAGAGTGACTTAGCAACTTCTGCTTCTGACCGCTTCAATTATTATCAACTGTAAAGATATGTTGCGGTATCAAAAGCCAAGCAAGGTATCGAATATTGTAACGCCATTTACGACACTTCCGGTGTCATCGATCTTTGTTGCAGAATTTGGTCTTTGGTATGCAGGTGTTGCTGTGGCAGGAGTGTTACTATCAACCAGCCAATTAGCTGTTTTGAATATTCAATCAAGTAATGCGACGCTAGTGTTAAAGAAACGATATACTCAAATGGATAATTTAGCTCTATATTCTACTGTGTAGGTTTAACAAGGTATTTGGAGTTAATGTCTAAATAAATATATGGTGTTTAAGAGCTGAGATCACAAAGAAATGTAGGAATAATGTTAAGAAAAAGTTGCGGAAACAGGAAACATTCCCGAATAAAATCACTAAAGTTTTATCGTTAGCTGAACCTTGTGACAGTTGTTTTGATTTTGGCCACAAGAGTTGTGAAATTATTTAAATCTGTTTAATGATTTAAGAATCGATATGGACAGGTTAAAATAAATAAGGAACAATATGTTTTAAATTCAGTAGGTCATGAGATGACGCAACATGTAAGTGATATGGTGTGAATATTTTATGATTGGTAGTTTTAAAAATGAGATTATGAGATGTCTGAAGTGGACCAGTAAAAGTTAAGTTTGATTAACAGTGATGGTAACGAGATAAGGAAAAATCAATTCTGGGAGAACAGCTAGGAAAGAAGACGTCTTTAGAACACACGTGTTTTGGATTATGGAATCTCGAAGTGAACGGACTAAATTATTACAAATAATTAAAACAGATTTTCAGAAAAATATATCAAAGGAATAACATTCTTATGTAAAGTGTTATATGAAGAACTGGCATAAAGTATCCCAATTAAATTACAAGTTTGGACAAACTTAAGTAAAACAAAAGTACAAAATTACAAAACTTAAACAAAATTCATTTATTTCCGAGTTTATTTAAAAACAATGATTCTTTTGCCCGCTACCGTGCCTGAGAAGAGGGTTCTCATGTAACGACTGAAGCAGCCCAGGGTATATTTTTATATTCATCAATACATCTGAGTGCCAGATCTGAACCAAGGACTCAGTTCGAGAAGAAGTGGCAACTCCTGGCTTCATCATCACCATCCAGGAGGTGACATACCACGACCCCGCAGTAACGTCGGACAACTTCATCACCCTACGTACGTAAGAAAATTCCTGCTACAAAATGGCTTCCCTAACTGGGACTTCGAAATATGTGTGTGTATGTGCGTAGTGTTTAACGCCCGCTTTTACTGCATACGGCACCGCAGGCGGTGACACTGATGATACATGAGATGAAGATGGACCACCGGTGGAATGATATGGCGGGGGAAACCGGAGGTCCCGGAGTAAACCCGCTCCAGCGCCGTGTTGTCCACCACAATCTCACTTTGCGGTCGCCTAGGATCGAACCCGGGCCACCTTGGTGAGAGCCAAGCGGTCTAACCACTGAGTCACGGCACGGTCGCTTCGAGATAGTCAAGTGCTGCATATCATCACCATAATTCCTGTTATAACCTATTGCCTCTACTGTTTACTTATATAGTAAGTAGAGAAAATATTGCCCATAAATCAATGGAACTACAAGTGTTGAGACTCTTTTTTAAAAAAAGGCTGGAAAAAAGTAAGGCGTATATTTGGACCAGCATATCTAAAAACGAAACATCAGTTGAATACGGGGGCTGATCAATAAAGAATGATCACATTCTTTTGACAACGTACCTTTACTCATCCTCATAATTTTGATGATCCTTCTCAAAATAGTCTCCCCTGAATGCGATGCACTTATCTCAGCGTTTCTGTCAGTCTTCAGGGACATGCTGTAAATCATTTTTGAGAGATCCTTCAAAATCACATCCGCAGCCTTCACCACTGCTTCTGATGATGAATAATGCCGCCCACGAAGGCGTTTCTTCAGGTTAGGGAATAGAAAAAGTCACATGAGGCTAAATCTGGAACATACGGTGGGTGAGATATGTACTTCATGTTGATTATTCAACAACAACCTCGGCAATATGCGGCCGCGTATTACTGCAGTGCAGCATCCAACCTGCTTCAAGGAAATGTGGTCTTTTGCGTCTGATATGAACTTGCAATGTTTTCAGGACACCCCTGTAGTATTGTCCAGCTACTGATGTGTGTGCAGATACAACATGCTGATAAACCATTCCATGAATATCAAAGAATGAGATGACCATAACTTTCCCAGCAGAAGCAACCACTTTTGATTTTTGGGGGGCTAGTGATGAAGGAGATTTCCACACTGAGCTTTGCTGTTTGCTCTCAGGATCAAAATGATGTAGCCAAGTTCTATCAGCAGTGATTACGTTTGAAAGGAACTCCTGATCTTCCTCTAACATCAACTTTAACTACATGTTACCTCCATTGCAGCGGTAGGCGATGCTGAACTTATCTGAACTTGCCTGGTTCTCACAGGCGGCAACCAGGAGTACCAACAATGAAACTACTACGGCGTGTTTGTTTTACATTAAGCTAACGGAATATAATAAGATTGAATTTTAGTGCGAAAAATTATGAACGTAAAAAAAAAAAAACCAAATATGATCATTCTTTAATGAACAGCCCTCGTGTATAACTTAGTGCTTAATTTCGGTATCTGTGAAAAAAATACTTTCAAAAAAGCTATTCACCATAAACTACCCCTCACGTGCAAAATATATTCAGAATTTTGTATCTTCTCAGAAATAGCTCTAGCAATTTTAATTAAAACAAGATACATTTAAGCCATTTACACAGAAAATAAAACATTTTTTCTTGAATTTGTGGAACTAGTCTAGTTTATTAAGGAAGATAATGTTTATTAAGAAAGATAAGGTTAGTTCTTAATTATAACACCTTTTTAATTAAAATCTGAGACTAGTTGTGTCTTAAAACACCATCCATATTATTCAGAATAAAGTAGATTCAAATTTGCACCAAGAGGCACTTCTCTCTCCTAAAATGTAATTTATTTAAATAGTTTATGTTAAAATTGGCTATTTATACCACAAGCAGCCAGTCACAGTAACATTTGTCCCAGCCAAACTTTTAAAGCATAAATTCCCCTCAAAACGGTTTAAAGCTTATCATTCTATTTCAAAGTATGTAGAAACTATGTCTTTTTACTATGCAATGTGACATAAGACAGAAAATTATTTATTTTTTGTATACGCTAACGTACAATCAAGCCTTCCTTTACACAATTCCAACAGTTCAAAAACGCTGGGAAAAATGCGTAAATATGAATGATGACTACCTAGAGAACTAACAAGCACATACCAACACAAAATCTCTATCACATTTTTAAAGGGGTGTTGTAAAGTTTTAATCATCACCCTTTAAAAATGTGATAGAGATTCTGTGTTGATATGTGCTTGTTATTTCTCTACGTAGTCATCATTCAGATTTACACATTTTCCCTAGCGTTTCTTGACCTTCCGAATGCCTTGATTGTAGAAGTCTGGATAATTTGCTTTAAGCCACTCTTACACTTCATTAATGACGTCATTTGTGTTGTCAATTCGGTGACCGCGCAACGGATTCTTCATTTCCGGGAACAAGAATAGGTCACTTGGTGCGATATCGGGCAAATAAGGCGGATGCTGTAAGGTCTCATAGCCACATTCCCTTGTTTTGTCAACTACAACTTGAGATGAATGAGCTGGTATATTGTCAGCCGGAAGACGAACATCTTTGGAGAGCATACCGTGTCGTTTCTTAATCAGAGCTACTCGTAACTTGTCCAGAAGATTGCAGTAGTATCTGCCAGTGATGATTTGACCCTTGGCAGGGTAATCCGTAAGGATGACTCCACGACAGTCCCAGAAAACTGAAAGCATGACTTTGCCAGCTGACGTTTGCACCTTTGCCTTTTAGGGAGGAGGGTAATCGGCATGTTTCCATTCCATGATAATGGTTTTTGCCTCTGGATCATACTGATAGATCCAGATTCATCCATGGTTACCAGACGATAAAAAATCATCTTAATCCTGTTCCAATAGCACCAATATCCGTCTTGAAAGGCCACGCCGTGTTTGTTTTAGGAAAAGGTTTAACAAACATGGAAACCACCGTGCACACACCTTAGACATGTGCAATTTTTCATGGATAATTTTCCACACACTACCATAACTAAGATGTGTCTCATTCATGATCATTTGGATGGTTGGTCGTCGGTCTTCCAGTATTAAACACTCCACTTTCTTTACTGTGACAGCATCGTCTGTCATTGACAGTCTACCAGCTCTTGGCTCATCTGTCGGGACAGATTTACAACAATAACACAGTAAACAATACAAACATGATATTATTTTACTTTATTCACTTAAAACATATCTAATTACTTATCTATTTACATATTATATACCATTATAATTCAAAAGTTAAACTATAAACCATCTAGATTTTTTCTAAATTTCTTCATCGACAGGGGACAGCCCTGAAAGACTGCTACAGGTAATTCATTCCATTCTTCAATGGTTCTATTAACAAAAGAAAACTTTCCTACGTCGGTTCTGTATCTTCTACCCTTAATTTTATACCTATGATCGTTTCGTCCATAATAATCCGGATTATCTAACCTTACACTAACGTCCATCCATGCCTTTACACCAGCATTAGCTTTGAATAATGCTACCAACCTATGTTTTTTACGCCTAATTCTTAATTCCTCCCATTTAGTCTCATCTCCTTTTATAGGCCCAAAATAATTGCCTCTTTTTATGAATTTTGTTGCCCAATTCTGTATTTTTTCTAATGGATCGATTTGGTTAGCTCTGTACGGGTCCCACCATGCTACTCCATATTCCATAACCGGCCGCACTAAGGCCCTGTAGGCAATTTCCCTGGACCTAGCGCTCCCCTTTTTCAATATTCTCATTACGAAATGTAATGCCTTCCACGCATTCCTAGATGTGGAATTTACTTGTTCGTCCCATCCAGCATTACTTGCCAGGTACACTCCCAAGTATTTGCAGCTGTCCACCTGTGTCTCTGTCTCTTCTGGTACTCAGTGTAAAAAACAAAAAGGACTCAAATGACTGAAACTACCAACAATATGACTTGAGGGATCAATGATGACAGTGAAAAATTTTCATCATTCTAGCATAAAATCTACCGGGTGATAATTAACACTTAACGACACCCTCTCGTATCCATACTGTCTCGGAAACAGACACAAATTTAGTGTAAATCTGTAAAAGATCTATCTTCATTTTTTACACTTAGCTAGGAAATAATTAATGACGATGTATTTGTCAGGTAATTGGAAATCGTTTTGCGCCGATTTGGACTGGTCCCTGTCCCCAAATCCTCCGTTCCATTTTGTGGCACTGTACGCATTGGTACATACCCCATACATTTATAACGTGCTGGGACCCAGGTTTCGAAACAGTATCCATTAATCAAAGGATTAGTAATTGCTATATTATACCGCCAATTCTCGATGCATTAAAACAAAAACAAGGTAGTAATTAAAGCTCAGTGGTTAATATGCAAACCAAGCCATCGACTCGAATCTCCCGCACCCCTCCGCAACGCTCTTGTGGTCACACTCGCTATCGGGGTATGTAATTTATATAAATCAGGGTATGCCGCTAAAACAGTGCATTGAGTGCGCGGATTTGATAAGGCAATTTCCGATAAACTTAGAGAGTTTCAGAACAGCTGTGCCAGCTCTTGCTTTGTTGAGGTAATACAAGAAGTGCACAGTGGTTACAATAAGCGCTTCAAATGATTTCGAACTAACACCCGAGTTCCCCTACTAGAACCTTCTAAATTTACGGAGTTCTTGTCGTGGGTGATTGAAGTGTTTAAGTTATCAGGAGACGTAGAAGGGTCAATCTATGTTGGAAGAGCAGTAGAGAAATATTTTAGAGATAGTTAAACTTTAGACATGTATATGCTTTAGTAAAGCATATACTGCCTTAAGTCACACCTCAGGTGAATAACAATGCAAAGTATTGAAATATTTTAAGGAAATACCTGATGCTGTTTTAAAAAGGAATACAAAATAACTACACTTTTACCATAAAAAGCTATTTCTTGAGATCCTTGCTTTCAAACACATGGAAGAAGCTGAACGTAAAAATTATATTTTCTATTTATCCAGAAAGAGTGAGCAAACAACGGAGGAGCATTGTCAGTTGTCTATCTGTAATGTGAGGGTATGATTGTTTTAAGAAAGTTTCTTTTTATTAATAATGTGACTGCGTGGTTTAGTAGAATCAGAAGTCTTGATTGTAGAAATTTAGAACAGTCATTATTTTCTTTATTGGGAAATTGACAATTAGCTCTCTAAAAGGTCGATTCAGTGCTCCTCCACGCGTAAACAAATGAAAGAAATCACTGCGGTACCCTTCAGACGTCCACTGTCGCAATAACCATCACAAATTTTTTTAACACCAGAGATTGTACTCCCCTTAGTCCTGGACCCGTAGGACCAAGGATCCGAGCCTCCTTCTACCTTGGAGCGATAGAAAACTCCAGGGTTCCCTCCATAGGGCAATACCTTGAGTCTAGAAGGCCCCCTCCCCCATCGACTACTAGGTCAAGACGGGTTGAAGTGGATACGCCACTTACGCACGTCAACCCCGCAGGGAAGTCTACCGAAAACCTCGGTGACGCCGCCTGGGGATCTAGCACACCTTCTACTAGCTCTGCAGGCTAGTACCCTAGTACACTCTACCCCCTCCGAGCGGCCGTAACCTGACCGGAGGTACCTAATTCCCCGTGGGTGTCGGGAACACACTGCCTCCCTCGAGTCCAACCCAATACGAACAACTCCCAGACGGGAGGGGCTCGGCAGTTCGGCCCGAAGTTCCTCTGGTAACGTCAGAGGTACCACGAGTGCTAAGGGTCCGCAGAGCCCGCACCACGGCAACTCAAGGGGACGGATCCCCCTCCACATCACACAACTGCTCCTTCTAACAATTGCCAGTATTTATACCTCTAGTCATTGTTTCTAGAATGCCGTAGACCTTACGAGAACATTCGCGGCGGCAAGAGAAAGACAGAAAATTCCAGAACCTCTCTCTGTCTCTTTCTTTCTCTTGGCAAACGTCCAACTCTCCTGCCCACGCATCTGGCTCCCGCTTGTCGCGACAAGCACAACAATGCCGTCCGTGACAATAACATAAGTATTTAAACAAATGCATGATTTTATAGTAATACAGAACATTTTTGAAAATTGGTAACTTTAATTTCATTATTTTATTACTTTCCGGTCCCACATATTTTTACTTTTATCATTATTTTGCATAGTTTTGTTGTTTTTGTATTAAACAGCATCCATAATGTATTTTTATATCTCCCTTCCTCATCAATGCTGATGTTAGGAGTCACTTGGATTCTCTTAGAGCGAGGAAGCCGAAGCATATTGACCTGATAGATGAGATCAGGATTTGGGGGTCGGCCCAACGCCTGGGATGGATGAATGAATGATGCCGCAATTGGTGGCATGATGATGCGGGAAACCGGAGGTTACCCACCCCAGTGCCATGTTGTCCACCACAAATCCCACTTTGCGGTCCCCTGAGATCAAACCCGGGCCGCCTAGGTAAGACCCAAGCTGTCTAACCATCAGCCATAGCACGGCCTCATCCATAATGTATATTTAGGAAATTAAGCATATTATAATAAGAAAGCATATTTCAATTGGTTTGAGAGGTTACCTATTTTTATCTCTTTAGTAAACGTTTACAACACTGACAGACTATATGTCGTGGGTTCATTTACTACGTTGGATATTTTGAGATTAGTAGAGACAAAACTGCCAACAAAGAACTCAGGACAAAGGCACGCTATTTTCAGGGAGGCAGGTTCTTATCGAGTACAAATCGGTTTAGTTATAAGACCGAAAAAGAAATCTGACACTTATACTACGGCTAAACTTGGTAGCCATCCTTTGAATCCACTTTCAGGGATGTTTGCAGTGAAGTAAATGGCAATTCAGAATCAATCACTAAACGTCTGCGGTGTATGAAAGTCATAAGTGGTTAATATCGTTGTTTATTCTATATTATTGTGTTAATATGGCTTTCGGGTGCAGATACCTACCATGCGGGATATACGTATCGTGAGGTGTAATCGAAGCAGACCCGTAACCAGATAGGCGGACTCCTTCAGGAGAATTGCAGGTCCACACTAATGCAGAATAGCTAGGAGCCGTGATGAATGTAAAATTCTAGAGAGTCCAGCTTTGTTATAAGTTAACAAAGACCAAAGTAGAAAAAAAAATGCTTTTGCTATGGACTCAATTTAGGGATGTTAGCACTTCATGGGAAATTAAGACTATTAATTAATTAATTAATTCATTCATTCAATGTACCTCCAATCAAAACTTCCGAAAGATATACCTTAGACACTGGATTAAAGCAAAGTAATTCATTAGATCACATGGGAATGTTCCAACCGAGCGAGTTGGCGTTGCCCTAACGTTTGCAAAACGCATTACGGAGGTCGCGGTTTGATACACTCGCTTGACTTGGGTGTTTCGTAGTTTTCCCTCATAACTCACTTCCCACAGTTTCTCTTCATCCCATTCCCTTATCACTTTTCAGGTTCGTGAGGTATAGTAGGACCATAGAATGGATGCTTGGACATTGTAAAGGCTGTTATTGGCACTCCAGGTACCGGGATGAAGAGCTCTGAGCTTTATTTGGGACTTCCGCGCATTTTCCGTGGCCTTCTACCTACGAGCTCCTGCGGTTCCTTCACTTAATCCTTTCCTCTTGTATGCTGTCAGGCATAATATATCAGTGCATGTGGCAGAGCGCAAGTTGTTCCTGTCAGCCCTCTACGAGACGTATTCCGCAGTTCTTCCAGTAAAATGGTAAGCGTAGCTATGCTGCTTTGAGTGTTCTCATTTTGTTATTCCTTATAAAACATTGCAAAACTCATTTAGGGTAATTTGCCCGCCTCGGTAGTGTAGAAAGTAGCGCGTCTGCCTCACGTTCAAGAGGTCAGAGTTCGAATCTCGGTCAGGATGAGTAACGTGGATAAGGTTTTTTCCGGGATTTTCCATTATCCTGATAGACGAATGGCGGGTAACTCTAAGCTCCATGGACCCCGGACTCATTTGAGCATCATTTCACCAATTTCATTCATCGTCCGATATGACTTAACTTTGGAGGGCGTAAATTGCAATAAAAAGGGTATAATGGAGGTATAATGCAGCATGTTCATGTTAAATTTATTGTATTGAAATTGTAATGGAAACTGTACAAATAAATAAATATCAAAATATAATCGTAAGATTTATTGTAAGGTCAACCAGCATGTTGCACCTTCTTCACATTATGCTACAAACACTAACAATAAAACTGGATATCATACTATATTTTGGGGTTTTTTCAGTGCATGAAATACTCGTCTTTAATATCAATTATAATAAATTACAAATTCTAGGATATATTCTTATATCCCTGCATTAGAACACATGGTAGGGAAAGTGGTGTGTTAAAATGTTCTTGTAGGGAAAGTTTCAAAGTGGCATACTCGTTTCCAGTGGACTTTACGGTACTGAAAGTAAAAGAGAAGAATGGACTACAAAGAAAGGGCAGAGAAAATAGAAGAAGCAGCAACTGTGATATCACCTCTAACGGTAGTAGTGGGCCATGGTCCGTATAAATACACTATTAATCTTGGGCAGCAAGTTTCTCTGGTGGCGTGTAAGGGCCAGCATCTCTTTCCCTTACACCAACACAAGGGCTGTAATGGGGTGACAGTGCGGCCATGATAGATCACTCAGCCAATAAGAAAAGTCCGGGGAGGGAGATAACTGCTTCGCAGACATGAGATGGCACTTTCCAGTTGTTGACTTTACTCTTGTTTCCTTGCTCGTTCAGCCAGTTTTCCTACACCGTATGGCCAGAAATTTGAATGCCATATGCTTCCTCAAGCTGTTTTCTCTGCCTCCTTCTTGTTAGTAAGGGACTACTGCTGAAGATTACCTA
The DNA here is from genome assembly GCA_030765055.1 of Mantis religiosa. Lineage (NCBI taxonomy): Eukaryota > Metazoa > Arthropoda > Insecta > Mantodea > Mantidae > Mantis > Mantis religiosa. Next base: position 115,985,866 of record CM060957.1, on the reverse strand, counting down.
ACAAGTGTTTATTTAACAGAATTAACGAGTTATATTCGAGATGGAAGTACCTCAACATTTAGATGTTTGTTACACATTAGCATCTGGCGCTTTGCAATCGCGTGGCTTTCTGATGTTACAATTCTATTCATTTATTTTTATTTGAGTTTGAACTTCATTTACACATTATGATGTATACATAAGTAGGATGCGGTGGGCCAAAGCAATAATCAGGTTTTTAGAAGTCTGTTATGTCTTATGCGATAACTGAAACTCCATGTTCTTTGCAATGACCACGAGTGAAAGTAGGAATATATAGAAAACAAATAGCGTCACGATAAATGTTAATGGAATTAAATTATGTGTTTTAACTAAGGTTTATTGTTCAGAGAATTTGTTTCCCTTACTTCAAAGTTACATATAATTAATTAAAAAATAAGAGCACTTCATATGCTACTCGGAGAATATTGAAAATATGTATCCATTTGATTATTAATGCTAACATCTGGGACAGGAATTTGTGACCATTCGTCGTTAATTTGTCTCCATCTTCATCAGCCACACGTTCGGGCGCAATTTGGGACAGGATTTCTATGCTGGACGCACAATTTTTTCTCTTCTCATGTGAGTTTTTGCGGCTATCTATTTCCTCTGGTCACCAATTGTATCATCTTATACTAAATAAGAGTCATGAGACATCTGTTTTCCAGGCGTGGTTCGGAAAGTTTCGGAGAAGTCAAATTCTGTAACTGTTTAATTGTATTATTTAGATTACATTTTGCTTGAACTTCCTTTCCCAGTCACTTCCTACATGTC